>JAOWAY010421138.1:0-14236 GCA_028565895.1 Goniobranchus geometricus | reverse complement strand
GGGGCTAAGAAGATCATGAATCAAAGTTCATTATAAAAGATATTTCATTCAGCAGTATATTTCTATCCCCTTTTTTTTGTTCATGTGAATTTAGTTTCAAGATTTGCTTTTTATTTTGTGGTGAAATTGTGCATTCTTTTCTATGATTTTGTTTTGTATTCTATTCCCTCCTTTTTGGTGTGGTGCCTTGCTTTTAGAACTTTTCCAGTATTTTGATGCGCTAAGTGATTCCCTTTTCCTCTGATGAAATCACTCTCAGAAAATCACCCCTGCCTTTAGATCAAGCAATTGTCATCACCTTTTACAAAACTTGATACCCTTACATGGCCACAAACGATTTGAAAAGCACATTTACTTAAAGGCGATATCACTAAGCTGACAGAACCAAGCAAATACCCCCAAATTGTCAGGTGTTGCAGACATAAATCACATCCATGTTGTCATATTTTCTTCATCATTAGGGCCTATTTTTGTTATCTAAGTAAGTAGAACTAACCCCATGGCTTGGGAATAAAAGAAGGTGATCAAAGATTACTTTGCCTTACTTAGTATTTTGTTGTAATGGTGTCGAACAGAGAAACGGGACTCATCCTCAGGAGATGAGGAGGAAGAATGGGTGGTTGATCAGCGCCATATATCTGAACTCAAAGAGCAGTATAAAAAGGAAAGGAAGGGGAAGAAAAATAGTAAGTGTTGTTCTCTTCCTTTGTCATTATTAATGTACTAATTCTTTTCTTTTTTTTCTCTTTGTATCTTTGTAATTTGTCTCATTAGATTGTTTGCTTTTACATTACTGCTTTGTTTAATGGATGGTGGCATAGTGTGATGAAATGTTAGAACTGATCAATCTACAAGGTGATGAAATGAAAAAGATTTATTTAAAAAAAAACAACACTTTGGGGCTTAGCAATACTGCAACTGTTTTGCTTTAGGATATTTGAAATATTTTTCTGTCTTGCAATAACAAAATATTTTATCTTGCATTTTTGTTTCTTTTAGATTGGTTCGCCATAAATTAGACATTTTTTTGTGCGATGTGGTTGAAATTACATAATTATTTTGAAAAGAAAAATTATTTTGAAAAGAAAATGATGATTTCAGTATGTAATGAAAATGCCACACACGGGAACCTTGAACATTTTATTCAGCCAACCAGTCTAAATTAGCACCAGCAAGGCTTACTTTCACTCACAATTTCTAAATTAAGGATGAGGCAAGTTCTCTCTTTTGAGAAGACAAAAGATGAAATAATTGCCAGACAGGCACAAGAGTGAATTGTAACGGCTCAAATAGAGAAAACCTATCATTTCAAAAGTATAGAAATAATGTGATATTGAGTGAACTCCTGGAGCATGTACAGCTTGTGAATGTTGCCTTTGTTTTTCTTTTTTGTTTTTAAAATTACAGTTAGTCACCATTGAGTTTGAGGTTGCTTCTTATTGATTTTTGGATTGTAAATTTGGGTTATAAACAGCATGAGTCTTGCTATTTTATTATCCCATTTTTTAAATTGTCGGTTACAAGCATATTTAATTATTCAGTTTTATTTGTTTATGAAATTCATATGCATGTTAAGTACTTTATTTTGTGGTCAACCTTTTTATTTTCGATTTAAGATTTTGCAAAGTGCATTTTCAATATTTCCTTGTTGCATGCTTAATGTTGTTCAGTGACATGCTTTAGATGTATGGCTGGCTTGCGTTGCAGGGCCAACAAGGCATGCCTTACAGGCTATGCTGGCAAACCTGGGTGGGGAGGATGAAAATTCCACTGCGGGTGACACCTTTTTCTCTCACCACAGTAGTGGGGACAGTGGTGACGATGACGGTAGGGCTCAGTTTTCAGCATGTTTGCTTATCTGGCATGATGATGTATGTAAATTTTATCCAATTTTAGAGAGATAAAATTTTATTTTTGCACCTTGAAATTCGTTCAAAATATAATTTTTATCAGATCTCCAACCATGAAAATGATAGATATGTTATGAAGATGTTTTGTTAGTGTGGTGGCAAAAACTCTAGGAAAATAACAGGCAAATTTTCTATGATTTGTATCTATTCATAAAAAGCATTACATATTTATAAAAGAATGTAGGCCGTTGCCTATTTCATCATGAAGAATCTATCTTATATAATGATTTTACACTGAATTCAGTTTTCAATAACTTCTTCTTTGTATGATTAAGAAATTCAACGAAGGTAAATTAGGCTAAAAATATTTCAGGAATATACAAGTTGATTGTGACAGTCAATTTTGTAAAGTGAGGGGATGAATCTATGAAATCTCCATGTAATTGCATCTTGTTAAAACCTCATTAAATCATTATTGCCTTATGAGTTAATTTTTTGTTTTTTGTTTTTTTTCATTATCTGCTTCTCCAGCATGAATTGTTTTTATATTTATGTGTGGATTTTTTTTCCTCTTTTTTTTTCTCTCTTTTTTGGAGATGGAGGATATCGTTGGTTTTCAATTTGCATTTCTTCTCAACTGCATTAATATGTATATTTAAAACATTTTGGAAGTTGAGGTAGCTACCCTTGGGGAAAGAATGTTTTTGAGAAATAACTCAAACAAGAAAAGATAAAAAGTATACGCAAGCAACCAACAAAAACCAACTCCTTTCTCTATCTCCTTCTAATAAATAAGTTTTGTATGAAATTTTACAAAGTTTTTAAGAGCCTTTACTGTTTTCTTGAAATAATAGCTCCCCTTCAGAGTAACATATATTGGAAGAAAGAGAAATTAATTTCTGTTTATCTTTATCATGTCATGTCCATGCCGGCTGTGCTTCTTGCCTTTGTAATCAACCTGTGTTTTACTGTTTCAGGTGTACCTGCTGGCAGCCAGATAAACTATGCTCGTAAACCAATGATGGGGCTTCAAGATGATGAGGAGAATTTGGATGGGGGCTTGGGGCTTGGGGAGTTAGCTGGGCTTACAGTCAACAATGAGGCAGACCCAATGAATTACGATGTAAGAAGTCAGCTTTTTTTTCTCTTGTACATAGAAAGTATAACTTTTGAAAAGTAACAGCTGTGAATGTCCTTAATTGTGTTATCATACCTTTGCATTCACTTATGTCTTTGCTTTTAATTATCAAAATCCTGTAAAATTGTTAACTAAACCTTAAGTTCTCAAATTGCTTGTCAGTTGTTCCTGAAATTTCTACTTTTCAGCTATGAGTGGTTGAACTAAATGTCCATGCAATGGTGGAGATGACATAATCAGAGTAATTCACTGTATACCCTTTCCAGCTATGGTAGAATGTCCATAGCTGTCTTTCAAAGAGTTTCTCAAAGCCAGTTCTGGTCTTTATAATTCATGCACAAAATTTCTTTTCCTTTTGTCTCACTGCAAGCAATTTATGATGAAATATTTGATATACTATAATTAATGAATGTAGGAAAAGTAGTTTCCCAGGTATTAATGAATATATACGAAATGCAGTCTGTCAAGTGTTTGTTTCTGAATTTGTAAAAACAGTCTATTGTGTTGTAATGTGGTGTAATGATTTCACTTTTCTGTTTTAGATATCAGCCTCTAAGGAAGTGTACAGGAAAACTTGGAATGCAAAATACACATTAAGAAGGTGAGGAAAGAAACAGACTTTGTATGGCTTTATTACTCTTGCTTATGGTTGATATAAGATTTCACTGACATTGTGAGTGTGTACAATAAGCTTGTTATTTTTTCAAAGGTTTGGTCTTGTGGCTGTATTTGTGTGTTACTAAAGGTTGACAATTTTATTCTTAACTTGCGAGCTGTAGAGTTGTCTTGAAGAAATTCTTTGGTGCTTCACACAGATACTTAAAAGTACACGCTATAAATTCACTTTTTAATATTTTAACACTATTTATTAAACATACCGAATCAGTCCTAGGTTTGAGGCCCTTACTTTTTAACTTGACAGTAAAGATACACAAGATAAAATCAGTTCTTTGTTTCCATACAGCCATTTTGATGGTGTCAGAGCTTTGGCATTCCACCCGGTGGAACCAGTCCTATTAACAGCATCAGAAGACCACACTCTGAAATTGTGGAACTTACAGAAAACTGTTCCTGCAAAGAAGTATGAAATTTTTATATTATACAAATCTAATTATTGTCCTTAAAAAGGCTACAATGAAATCCTCAAAAGATTGATTTTACTTTTGGATTAAGTATACCGATAAAGAGTTATCATAGGCCTACTTGTTTCTCATGCTGTCCTGGTTTGAAAGGTCAACGGGGCATGCCAGAATTTGTGCTTTTCCACCCTTTACAGTTTATAAGCAAAGATGTCAAAATCTCTTCCTTGTGCAGCAATGATGTTATATTTTAAAATGAAACTTATTTCATTATGGTAGATGTAATCATAGACAAGCTGCTTTATTGATATACTATTCTTTCTTTCCATTTGCAATATTTTTAGGGCTGCGTCTCTTGATGTGGAACCAGTCTATACCTTTCGAGCTCACATGGGGCCTGTATTGAGTTTAGCTGTAAGTCCTTCTGGGGAGCAGTGCTACAGTGGTGGAATGGACACAAGAATACGTTGCTGGAATATTCCTAGCTCAAATATTGATCCTTATGACTCTTTCGGTAATGTTGGAATTCACTATTCTTATTTACTATTAATAGTTTTAATTGGCTCAAATTTGTTAAAGTGAAAGGAATCAGAACTTCAGAAGACGGGGATTTTCATTCATCTGAAGTTCTGATGCCTTCAGACACCTTCAGATGAATTACAAATAATTTAAGCAGACGTAAATCTGGGGAATTTTATATGAGGCTTACTTAATTTTTCCCTTTCCTCAAGTTTACCCTTAGGAAGGATATATAGGTGATTGATTGGATGCCTTTGTGTTTCATGATTGCCCAATGTAGGCTTTTACTTTTGAATTAAAATTTTTTTGCTCCATCAACTGTTTCTGGTAACCATGTCCGAACATTTTTTTTTTCAGATCCTAATGTCTTGTCAGACACTCTTGTAGCCCACACAGATGCTGTTTGGGGTCTGTCCATACACAGTTCTAAGAACCATCTTCTATCTTGTTCTGGGGATGGTACTGTCAGACTATGGAGTCCAGGAACCAAGTCACCACTGCTTAACACCTTCACTGTTGAGTCAGGTAATTTTGATGGTAATCTTCTGCTCTAGCAAAAGGCATTGAGGAATGGGTTTTTTTTTCTTACGTAGGAAATCACCATTGTTAATTTGTTTTGTTTTTTATGAGAGATGATTCTTTTTGTCTGTAAATCCTCTTTCCGGGTACAATTGCCTGTAAGTTATTTTATTTTGTCATATTTTGTGTTTATTGTCAATTTTAAACAACTGTTTCCCTTTATGGCAACTTCTTTTCCTTTTCTGAAAAGCCTTGCTATAACTTTTGTTCTCTCTCTTACTTTTAAACACCCTTTATCTGACTTTTTACATGGGCGCTGAGATGACGTTGATAGTCGAAAAGAGCCGTAAAACACCAAAGTAACAAAAAACGAACAATCAGCAGTGTTGGAAAATCTCAAGAAAGTCAATTCACTTAGTACTGTTCTTCTTTTAAAGTTATCTCTTTTCCATGTGATCCTCTCATCATGTTAAGTTTGTATCTTGAGAGCAGTTCGGTCAATAATTCTGTTACATTGAGCACCTTGGTCTCATAAACTTGTCGGTCACTGTAATTTAAAAAAGCATAATACATGTGATGCATCTTATTCTTACAACAGAGCAAGCCAGATTTTATCCATATTTACTGATAAGTATCTGAATGCTTCTATAAAAGTTGTTTTTAAAAAGAAAAAGAAAATTGGAAATAAGCTGGGGAATATCTTAAAAGGCCAAAGATACAAAAGATCACTGAGGTGAGTCTTCTTTTATTGCTGTGGGCAGGGCTCAGCTCTAGCATGTGTGACTCTCCCATATCAAAAAACAGAAATTTTGGAATTAGTCAAGTTATACTTCAAAAGGAAGCACAGTTTTGAGGATAAAATGCAAGCAAACATGCAGCTAGGGGTAGGTCGGGGAAATCAAAGCTAATTATTACTGGAGAGAATATAATAGAAGGTGTTACTTTTGATAATGGCACCTAACAATTATATTTTAGTCACAAAGACATTTTTTTTAAACAAGGACTTGGCTGGCTTACCTAAGGACAGGATGCAAAAGGATTTGGGTTGTTGTCAGCATGATAAGGTCTGAGCAGGTCAAACACCTTTTTGCTGATCATGATGAACTGGCTAGACTCTTGACCCATGCTGAATTAAGATAACCAATAAGTTAATGACAGTGTTTATTGAAATGATTTTGTAATTAAGAATATAAACTTTTCAGAAAAGGAAGGAAATAGAAAGTGATTTTTGTAACAATGGAATAAAAGTTTGTAACATGAAAATAAATATGCCCTCTTTTATTAGTTTGAAAAAAAAAATTACATTCACAGAGGAAGGTGTGCCTACATCAGTGGACTTTGTGCGTTGTGATCCTACCCAAATGGTCGCTAGTTATACCTCTTCTAACACTTACATCTTCGACATTGAAACAGGGAAGCAAGTCTTGATGCTAGAAACCAAACTTAACTCTGGTATGAAGTTTTCATTACTATTTCTTTATTAAGAATATTTCTTTTTCATGAATGGGATTTTGTTGGAAAAAAAAGTCTTTTCATCCATACTTTTCGTAGTTGCAATCTATGTGGATTTTATTTGGTAACAAGCTTGCCACTCAATTTACTGTATTTTACTCTCAGGGACACCTCTTTTTGCCCTTCTTTCCCATTGTGCCAGATGTTTTAGGTATGTTTGTCAAATACAAGTGCTATGAGGAAAAAAGTTTGTTGAAATTTACAGCAACCATTGAAGCCTATAAAGCTTTCAGGGTTTGGGGTAAAACAGTGAGGTTGTAATTTTATCTCATCCATCTGACCTTTATGTCATGTGATCATGGCGTTCATTTTGCAGACTCGCCAAGCTGATTTGTCATATCTCCTGATCTCCTGATGATGACAGCAAGTCTTGTGAAATTTTGTTGAAGTTTTTCTGAAATTTTTATTTGGTCAAACATTTCCAAAGAACTCCGTTTTAAGCCAAAGAATTAGACATGAACCCTAATTTTTTAATTCATGATCCACATGTGTCCATCTCTTATTCAGCATAAGGGAGAAAAGCATACAAACCCACACTTTGGTATTGCTCTCACCGTGATGTAAATTTGCAGGGAATCGCATACTTACTGTTTATCCTGATTTAATCGAGATATCCCGATTTTTTGTCAAATCCCGATTTCCCGTTTTTTAACGTCTGGATGCTGATTTTTAACTCTCAGGCCCGTATTATCGGCATTTTGACATCTCCAGCTGCCATCTTCTTTCTGAATGATAGTAAGTAAAGTTAGTCCCTAATGACTAGGTATAGGGGAATTAGGCTTAGAGCCCTAATTATACTAGGCATACGGCATAATGTGGTAGATTGCCATCGCTTTCCACGCCGCCTTTACTTTCGCCAAGTCTCGAAATACCTAGCTACCCAGTTATACTGCTGGGTGAACAGGGGGCCCCGAAAAAAATCCACTGCCCGTTGGATTCAAACTCTGGCCACCTTGCATGGCAGTCAGCCGGTCTACCGACTGAGCTACCGGGCCAATGAATGATATCAAATGCAAATCGTAGAGTCAATGCTGATAAACGATACCCTGGATGTGATAGTAAGGCTTACTAAGGCTTTCTTACCATATTTAGGGTATGTGGCCAGAAATCGCTTAGATTTCAAAGTATCTCTGATCGTATCGACTACGAATCGGAATCACCGGTGCGATGCTCTGAACTTTCATTTTGATTTTAAGTATACATATATGCCTGTTGCCGCAGTGCAGGAATATTCCTGGATAGGCGTATATACCGGTAGTGCAGTTATATCAAAACTCAAAGACATGAGGAGATCATGTTATTTTTGACTGTGTTTCGTGAGAAGGAAATTGTGTGTAGTGCTATATCTAGATCAGACTTTAAAAGGCAGATCATGAGGGTCAAATAACACGTTGATTCGAGGCCCAGATCAACATAGACAAGTCTGGATTGAGATGCGCCTCTGATTCGCTCCTATCACCAGAGTCAGTCATTGTTTGCATTACATGGGAGTAGGCATTTTAGCTGTTTAGATCTAGAGCTATTAAAAATATAAAAAGAAATCTATCTGATGGGCTTGTTTACTGAAATTAGGCTCTATAAGATGAAGAATTGAATAAGCATCTTCCAGAATCTGGATTCTAGATCTAATACTCTCGAATCCTGATCTAGATTTTGAGTTTTGCGAGGTACCATGCCGTAGGCCTAGTCTTGATTTAGATTTAATTGATTGATGGTTTGAAACATTGATCTAAAATATAATCTAGATGTCTAGATCTAAATGAAATTATTGAAATGGACTAAAAATCTAGCCTTCCTGATTATTTTAATCAAGGCCTAATGCCTGCACAATTTGGTCCACTGTGCACAGTGTAATAATAAACTGACTGTGAATGGTGACTGACAGCTTTGGTCAGTAGGGTCAAGAGCTTAAGAATTGACATCTAGAGATCTAAAATGTAGATTGACATTAGATTTAAGTAGATTGGTTGGCTTCACAGTAGCTGATACTGATTTTTTTCTCCCAGGTCCTGTTTTTTTCTTAGCTGGATCCTGATTTTTTCGTATACCCAATGGCATGTCTGGAATCGTATCACGTGATAGATTTCCTATATTCCTGAAGGTTGAATCCCCATACTCTAAGGATTTAGACCTGTGTTTGTTTGGGTGAATAAAACTAAAAACGATGAGTTGTTTGAGGAAATGTCTGCTCGACATACCCTAAGCAAAGTAATATTGTGCACCAATATGAATTGCGCACCAATCACACTTTTCAAGAATTTGTGATGAGAGTAAGAATGAGTATTGGATACCGTGTGAACAGCTATCTAACAGTTCCTGTTGCCCGACATATACATGTAGGTAGAACTTTAATCAAAGGAGTTTTAGATCAATTTAAGATGAGGGGAGTGTTGGTGTGCTCATACAGACTCATTCTCGAAGAGAGAGATAGAGAGCAAGAGCTAGCACAGTGCTGCATTCTTAGGGTGGTGGATTATAGTTCTACAAAACTGAGAATTAGAGCTTGAGTGAAAACAACACATTTGTCATCATGACCTGTCTTGCTGCTGAGAGCAAGTTGTGTATGAACATTGGTAGTGTCATTGTCAACTCATGATCATCTGGAGTTTGATGCCTTGGTCCCTTCCCCCCACCCCTTTACACACTTAAAGGTCTCCAGTCTCTTGTATGATGCAGGTGTGCTATTGTCGTGAATATGATTATTTGTACAAACAAAGTTTGCTGCAAGAAAGTTATTTTGCTACTTTATTACATGTATTACAAAAATCCTTATCCTTTAACAACCACAGGCACCGTAATATTCAACTACACCCTTGGGTTTTGGGGAGGAATGGGGGAACTCCCACCCATCCCCCCTAACAAACACACACACTTACACACACACACACACACACACACAAAACCCAAAAGATGAAATTGGAAAGCCTCTCAGCGCATTTGAAATTATATGGTCATTTTCCAAAATGATTTTATCTTTGACCTTAGTTTGAGGGTCATACCTTGTGGCACAGCATGTAATATTGAGGTATGAACTTACTGCAGGACCTCAGAATTTATTAAATTGACCAAGTAACAGTGAAACTTGGTTGGATTTGTCTTTGTAGCTACTGTAGAAAAATTATAGTAAAAAACATTTGGAAGTCAAACCTCTCAGATTATCCACTTAAGGAACCATTTAGGCAAGTCATAATGGAGATATAATTCAACAACACAAAAAATATTGCTGATGCAAGCACAGTTTCACTATTGATGGAGATACAGATAAAGACCAAATAATACAAAGTAGAGTTAAATACTATGACAATTTCAGAACTGCTCAATAGGAGAGCCTGTCAAAATATGGTTCAGACCAAGAAGAGTAGACTTGGGAAAAGGGTGCTTTTGTGCAGGTGCTGCTGTATAAGATATTTGGGGTTTTAACTTTTAAAAAATCATTTGACCCTTTTATTTTAATTTGCAGATTCAAGTGGAAGCAATCAGATTAATCGTGTGATTAATCATCCAACGTTACCTATAACCATTACAGCCCATGAAGACAGGCACATACGTTTCTTTGACAACAATACAGGTACGCAGACTTATCAATAAAGATATTTCATTTCTGAGTTTTTAGGGGGAGCAGAGTCTTCTATCCATTTTTCAATCTCTTTTCTCTTCTTAGAACTTTCTTCCCATGCTGAGAGCTACTAGCGGATCATAATGACTATTGCATTTGTTGTTCATTGCTTGTACATTTATAATCATCACTTAAGGACTTTCTTTGAATACTCAGCCTCCACCTGTGTTTACTCATGCTTATTGTTTAGGTATATGGGGATGGGGGAAATTATTTAATCCTCATGTAACATTTGGAGCATCCTATTTTTAATATTCTCGTAATTTCTGTGTAGAAAATACTTCTTTCTGGGACACGGATTTAGAACAAACGCTTTTTCATTTTCTTTCCAAACCTTTTAATAAAATTGTAACAATCATCAAAAATAGACATGACATTATGGTATATGATTTCTTCCTCAGGGAAAATAATTCATTCGATGGTAGCTCATTTAGATTCAGTAACAAGTTTGGCAATAGACCCAAATGGCTTGTATCTATTATCAGGAAGTAAGTATAATTTTCAAATGTTTTTGTTTGATTGCATTTAATTGAAAGGTAATGTATACTGGCTGACTAGAAAGAAAGGAAATCGCATGACAGACCGGCAATTTTTGGATTTCTTGCATAATGACCATTGTCAGCCAAGCCATCCAGATTGCATTTCAATTATGATTTAATGGAGAGACTGGTTTAGGATTGTTAATTAGTGTTGTACTATGATTTCATTGAACATTTGCATCATTAACAGCAGTGGATACTATAGGACTATTTGAGTGTCTTTGTCTTGCCATATATATAAAGCTATCTTTCAATTTATGTTACATTGACAGGAGAAATGACTCCAGTTATTTTTCCCATGGGATCTTCCTTCACATTTCGTTTGAGCTGTAAATATCTGTGGATATAAAATTGTGGATGCTGTCGGCAATGAAAATTAAAAATTTGTCCATTGTTTACTATCACGGTTTTCTAATTACTTGTTGACAGGAGAAATGATGTATTGATATGTAAGAGGGAAATAATCTGTAGTTTGCAGTTTCTACATTTTCATCTTTTTTTCCCTTCCAAACAGGTCATGATTGTTCAATAAGATTATGGAATTTAGAGAGTAAAACGTGTGTTCAAGAAATCACCTCGCATCGCAAAAAGTTTGAGGAATCTATTCACGATGTTGCCTTCCACCCACAAAAACCATATATTGCAAGTGCAGGGGCGGATGCTTTGGCAAAAGTATTTGTATGACGCAGCTCGGAAGCTTTGTCTAGTCCATGTGTGGATCAATTTAGATTTGAGAGGCATCTTTTGTAGCTAGATTTAAAACAATTGCATTGTTTATTTTTGTTGTACATAAATAAACCGTGGGAGGGCTGACCCTCTCATGACTTAAAGATCGGTAAATGTTTAGGAAATTTTGTCCCTAATGAAAACTTATTAAAGATAGCCCACATTCAAGGCACTATCTGTTTTGCGTTAAAACTAATTATTGAAAGAGAGTCCGTAGAAAAGTTTAAAGGCATTTAGGCTTGTAATGAACCTTCTACCAATATTAGAAAGAGATAGTACTTGTTTTGTTTGCAAGATTAAAAAATAAGAGTTTCTGACATTAAAAGATGATAATCAATGTGAAAAGCTTGTATAAAGGAAAAGATGCATGCTCCCTTTTTCTCAGTCATATCATTGTTGTTTGTGCTTGATTTATTTACCTACCTTTTGTCATGCAAACAAACTTCTCCTGAACTTCACAATCTTTCATGTATTGTGTTCTACTGTTAGGATTGTCTAAAATGTTTTACTCTCGCAAACTGGCAATATTGATTGCAAGAAGCTCCACATTGCTGGGTTTGTTCTTACACATATATGATATACATTGGCTGTAACTAATAGAATGGAATCCATACACTATTCATGCAACAATATTTATTTGTTACAAAAAATCTTTGGGGGTGATGAATTCTGAAGATTTCTAAAAGATTTAGCACCATCGTAAAACATTACTCTTTTGTCTTTAAACTCTTATGTTCTATTTTGATTTCCCCTTTTCATCCTTCGTGAAAATTTGTTTATATCACAGATTTCAGTCATCTAGCGAGTGTGCCATTGAGAAAGCTACACATATGCATACCCAAGCGCGCACACACAAACATCAGTGCTATTTTCCAGCATCTTATCTTCTGGAAATGCCATGGGACATTTTTTTTTATTTTTGTAAAGTTTTGAGCTGGCACCTCTGCTCTGTGACCTATTAAAAAATGTGAGATGTTAACATTGAATCTTGAGAACTTTGGGTATTCATGATTTCTGCCACCTCCTCTCGTTGTGATCACAATAAAAACAAAATCAAATTTTATGCAACCTTTTAAAGTTTTTTAGGGTCAGATTGGTTTGAAACATAACTTCCCCACATAAGTTTTATAGAATTCCATTAGGGGAATAATTTTGTCCTTTATTTTCCCTATGTCAGCAATTTATTTAATATATTATGACTCGATGAAACTATTATTGATGAAAGAAATATTCAGAGGACCAATTTGTTTGATAGATGTGATTTCCAGAGCTACGGACACACATTTTTTTTCCTTATGTCACTTGATCTATGTGAAACTAAGTATAGCTTTGGCTGGAGGAATACTCTACAAAAGATTAACATCCTTTTCAGAGAGTAATGGATTAAGTCTTTCACTGTCTGCCTCTTGCTATAGAAACCGGGATAAGCTCCGGACTTACTCACTGATACAGCTTGAAAAGGACTACTTTTACCGCCTACTTTAAAGCCTTTTATAATGGACAATCTTCAGTATCACAGATAGTTGTATGATGCCACTGGAGGATCAGGTAGTGTTTTGGAAAATTGTTTAGGCAAAAAAAAAAATGCTTGCAGTGTAAGAATTGTGAATGAAACAAAATTTGTGGAAAAAAATTCTGTAATTGGTAGGCCTACACCGTCAATGACTCTAATGAATAAGTATTTTATGGGTGATTTTTTGTCCCATTGGTTGTGTGTCTCAAAAGTAGAAAAATTATTTCTGTTTAACATCCATTATTCATTTGATTGTATATCTTTGCATAGACATGTCTTGTTAAAAATTAGTCACGTACTTAACTGAAATGTGTTGATGAGTGATTGTGGTATTTACCTGCTTTGATAAGTCGGAACAACTGGCAAATTTTTATGATAATATATCAAGTTATATGAATTGAATTCTTGTCACAAGAACAAATCAGGGCATCATACATTTTATTTTTCTCTGCAATTGTTGAAAGCCAAGGAAATTCAATAAAATGAACACAAAGAAATTAAAAGCACAATTTAATGTCGCTAGTTTCACAGTGAAGTAAACTGAGAGATGTGGATGTTTTTTGCATGGAAATTACAATGTGAAAGGTATAAAATTCAATGTTACTGTAATCTGTCAGGTTTCTCCTTGATAATAATGATATCGTTTTATTCATTTTGTAAGTGTCCCCCTTTCAACCCTGGTATACCGGTACTGGAACTAAAAATGAAACTTAGTTTGAATTCTAGCTACTGTGCAATTGAAGCTTATCCTGTTTGAATGTTTGTCTGTGTGTCTTCACCACATCATCATGCCAAAGTTGATAGATTGTGTGAAAGTGAAATGCTACACATTGGAGGGAGATTTAGGGAATGGTTGGCTTAATCTGTTTGAGTTTGTCTTTAATTGCCAATTTTGCCAGCCTCTTGTCACTTTATACCACAAACAGCATAATTAGCATTTCTTTTTTCTTTTCTTTTTTTTTTTTATTTTAAATGAAGTTTAATGTGCTCTTCTCCCTTCTTTCCTCACTTGAATAAAGATACCAGAGGTGCCTTCTTAGGCAAGCAGCTCACTATGCTCTATTGAGCAGTTTCCTCAATGGGGTGTTTTATAAGCCACATGACGAAATGCCTGGCTATGGATTGCACCACTGGTATCTAAAACTTTCTATAGCCATATGTCTCATTTGTAGAACCGTTATGTTTCTTAGTCTTATATATTTTGTTTAGGTATATAGAACTCTCT
>JAOWAY010421027.1:0-14239 GCA_028565895.1 Goniobranchus geometricus | reverse complement strand
CTTTAAACAATGCAGTTCTTGGCAAATGACATTTTAATGAAACCCCTCCTGCTGAGACCACCTTTTGAGAATGAGTCTTATATGCCATCTAACACTAGCAATATCCATATTCTTTGGCTGGCGTCCTTATTACAGCTTAAAGCTTTTACAAAGTGTTAATCCACTGAATGTGATCAAATGGCTATGCAAAGTCTTCCCAAACAGATATTTTCCAATCAAATACCTTCTCAACTCCTCATGGGTCATAGGGTATGAATACAAATACAAGTATTTTAAAGGCGCACTTGCTCTGAATATTGACGAGATCTTCCTTCAATGACATAACAGTAGGGTGAGGAAATTTGTGTAAATGGCCTTTCCCAATTTTTCGGGATTCGCCCTCAGATCCTCACTTTTACAAGTCGAATGCCTTGACACTGCCACCGCACATGCCTGATATACACTGTGTATGCCGACTGAAAGAGCCGACCTAATTGAAGATAGGTATATATAGACAGGACTAGCAGAACTCTGAGTCTCATATGAAAACAGTTACCACAGTTTCATCGCGAGCCTCTTTGAAGGTTAAAGAGGTCTAAATACAAAGAAAACTTGACATGGCTTCACTCTGGCAAGTTTCTGTTTGATTTTAACAAAAACAGGATCAAATTTCTCGCTCATATCTTATATTCAAGAAAGGAAAAAAATCCCTATCACTCTCATTCTATACCAAAGATAAACTTTACATATTAAGAAGGGGCCAATATGATAAATGGCAGTGAAAGATTAACCAACATTTTTCGGCATCTTAATAGCTTAACTTTACAATCCTTTTTAAGTGTTTCTTTTTTCCAGAACTCACACAAAATTACTTTTTTTTTTTCAAAACATTTGATAATATATAAGAACCTTGTGCTCAGAACAATGCCCAACACACTCACTTGTTTCCAGCAAAGCCCATGCCCAGCCTTTCAAATTGCTCTGCCTTTTTGGGGTCATTTCTCATCAGTTTCTCTTCCTCTTTCTTCCTCATGAGGCTCATGTCTTGATAGGCTAACCGCATGTTGGCCCTGACAATGAATTAGGAAAGAAAAGGTAAAATCATCCAGGCATACATGTGCACTATCAATAAAAAGATGAAGGAGAGACTGGAAGCAACGGAAATGTGGTTCTTGAGAAGAATGTTGAGAGTATCATGGACAATGAATAAGAATACATGTTTAAAGGATAGGAGTAACGATTAATGATAAAGTAAAAACAGATAAATTAAACCATAACATGAGCCAATGACTCAGATTCAAACTGTAAACAAACATGAAACTAAAGCGTGGTAAACTATTGTTTAACAAGTATAATTTTTTTTCTTGAAAAATTCTCATAGAAAGAAATTTTCAGAGAAAACAGAAAACCACTTCTCTGGAAGGACAAGTTTCCAGTTGATTTAAGCCAGATGTTTACAGCTATGATTCAAAGACTGTCATCACTACACTGTTAGTGAAATATGATTTTGGGTGTCAAGAGTAAGACCAAGCCATTAAGCAGGGTTAGCAGTGGCTTACTGTGATAAAGTGCAAGATTTTCTCAAGGTTTATTAGGCCCAAAAATACTTTTTCAAGGTTTCAAATGAAATTAAAATGTGTCCATACATTCAAGCCAGCTTACACGACTCACAGATCCAAGAATAATGGCGGCCATTCCCAGATTCCTGAATCTGTGATAAGGGCACCAGACCTTACGAAAATGTATCTTTTTCAGTTTAATTGATTCAGATTTCCCCATAATTGTCATTTTCAAGGTCTTTCAAGGTTTTTTTGTAAAATTCAAGACTTTTCAATGTTTTTCAAGGTTCATATTTTTTTTTTCAAGGTTTCTCTCGATTACTTCGCACCCTGTTGAAAGTCAGCTTTTTGGTTTCAAAAATAAGACCAACCATGCCTTCAGGCCTCAAAGACCTATTCTAAATCTCATTTGTATTTGCCATCTTTTTCCTTCTAGCTATTGTTGGTATGGCTTGAACTGCCTCCATTTCGAGTGATGCTCGGTTTTGGGTTAAAAGCCAAAAGACAAATTTTCCTTCAATGATGAATGAAGTGGTGTTTTATTTATTTCACTTTATATTTATTCTTTTATTTTTCGATAAAATGGATATGGAGAATGGATAAGATTCACAAAACCAATATCTTATAATAAAGCGTAAAGTGCAATAATCCATTACGGCTTTTTAACCAATAATACTTCTCTGATGAGTATGCCACACATGATAACCTTGCATTCAATGGAAAGTCAGAGTCAATAGGAAATAGGTGACTGCCCAAAATGAAACAATTGCAACATATTAAGTATGAGTACCATATACAGTTTATCCTCCAATGAAATTAAATATCATAGCTACATATATATTTGTTGAGCCAATCCTCACTCTGGGACGAGTCTGGATCTACCAAGATCTACTTCCTCCAATACTGCTTGAGCCAGACATAACTATTGACACAATAAATCAAACACCTATACAGCCATTGAACTTCAGTCAAAATTTATACAAGCAATTGTGGCTGACCTATTTCTCTTCAAAATTTAATTTGCCTTATTTGTTTATCAGGTATTTTAGGGCTATTTTCGCCAACAAAGGTCATCTCAGCAACCATGGAAAAAGTATGCTGAAAGGCTAGTTCAAAGTAAGAGAAAGCGTAGTAGTCGAAAAGATATTTCGAGGAGGGAAAACAAGTTGCTAAAAAGGGAAAACGGCATTGAAACATAAACAATAAGCACACATAACGACAAAAGAAAATTAAAACTCAGTGAGATGATTTACAGGGAGTCAACATCATCTCTATAAAAATCTGCACAAGCCAACAATGGCCGTCAAGCCTTTTTAGATAAAGTCCTCGGTCCATGAAGATAGCAAGTGACCATTAAAGCATTTCTTAAGTCCTGCAATGCACACACATGAGGGACAGCCACTGAATAATGCCTACTTTCCTATCCCAACAAAACTCTCCCAACTAAAGACATAAAAAAGAGAGCCTAGCAGAAGATGGCTGGGAGGTGAAGCTCTCGCTCAACCCTTAATTGCCTCTTATGAGATGCAAAGGGAGTACTGGCAATAGGTCTATTCTACATCCTCACAGCTGAGGACCCGGGAACAACATGAGGGCACTTGCTTTGTGCTACAGGAAGTATAAGTAGGATGTACCCCATAACCTACATGGGAGCACTTGCCTTGTGCCATAGAAAGTAAAAGTAGGAGGATTATTTGTTTGGTAGGAGTCATGAGTTTTTTAGATGTTTTAGGGCTCACTTCTGCTCCATTGGGTTAACTCAGCACCAAGCCAGGGTTTAAAAATGTCCATGCTGTTTCATCACCCGATAAGAAGACTACAACTTAAAGAAAAGTTTCAAAATCAAAATGCAATTAAAAAAAAAAAAAGCATACATCTGTTTCTCCTGTTCCTCTTTGGTTTTTGCTTCTTGAACTGCAATGTTTTTGGCCAACTCTTCTTTCTCTTTATCCACTTGCTGTGCTCGACTTTCAATCTCACTGAAGTTTTTCTTGACTCTCTGAGCCCCGAGTCCCTTCTGTTTAAAAAAAATTTAGTTAAAAAATTAGAAAAAGCTCTGATAATATGGTTGTCCAAAATATATCATTGGTGAAGTGCATTAATAAAAACATGAAGGCTTAAGGCTGATTTTGCTGTCATATCAGTAAACTGCGATTTCTTCATTAGCAGCTTCTATTTTTACCAATCATCTTTGGAGTGAACTACATTATCTAATGATCACAAAGCAAATCTGGCAAAATTAACACTGAGATGAGTCCAAGATTTTGTCATTATCGCTTGTGTACATTTTGCCAAGCGAAGACTTTTATTAAAACCATGTGTCTTTCTTTTGAACTTTGTTACACATCCCCGAAAATCAAATCAGGCAGTTCATATTTTGCGAAATTATATACACCGAAAAAACCTATAAACACGATAGACCAATTTTTAGAATTTTGAATTGCTGTCACTTCAAATGGCTTCACTCTTGTTCTTGCCGATTTTTTTTTTCAATTGGCTTCTTTCCTCTCCATAGCATAATAAGCACTACTATCCATAGATTTCAGAACATCTACCATTTCCATCTCAGGAAATCCAAAAACTAAATAAATAAGAAAAAGTAATGATGTGTCCCAAAAATACTTTGTAAAATCACAAGATCAACAACTGGCTGCTATGGATGTATGCACATCATGTTATCTATCATAATCTCATCTCATCTTACTCCTTTCTTCCCGGCCGGAGCTTTCTTGGTGCCAATGATGGCCTTGCGTGGCTCAGCTTGCATCATAGCTTGTGTAGGGGATGTGCTGAGGGCTGCTTCTACATTAGGACCTGCAGTTGGATCCACTGCAAATAACAACAAAGAATTTTTGTTAAATTTCATGAATAAGAGAGGCCTCTTCATTCTTCAGATTCAATATAGAATATACAAAACAAAAATAAAATTCACATCATCACTACAATCTGATCAGTATGATGTAAAATAAAGCAAAACTTTGAGGAGCGATAGGGGAAAGAGGATGTATGTGTATGTATGTGTGAGTTTTAGCTTGTATCTATCCAAATCATGGAGAATCATTCTTCAGAAGCCTACAATTTACATAAACTAATAAACGTAAACACAGTGGCCTGTAAAATTGTTTTTTTAAAAAAACAACAAACAAACAAAAAGAAAAAACAAAGAGCTATACTTCCCTCAATAAATATTACAGTACCCTTCGATACAAACACTGAAGTGGTTGAACGGCTTGTCTGAAAGGGCTCCACCTTTTATTTTTTAGACATTTTCTTAAAGGGCAGTGAGGCACTACAGACTCTCACAATCAAGTTAATTAAGAGCCTGATAACAGAAATCACTATTCCTCATCCATTCACTTCAGAGAAGTCAAAATCAAAATGTACCTTTCTGTGTCAACAGCCGCTTCTTATCACAGACTCAAAAAAAGAAAAACAAAGTAACAACAACAACAAAATAAAATGGTTGAGCCAATGCCAGGGAGAATTCAATGAGACTTGAGAACGATCCCCAAAAATACACACCATCAGCATCTTTGCCGTTGACTTCACTCTTTGTGGACGCTTGCTGGGGTTCACCACAGCCCAGCTTGGCGTTGTCTGTGATGGGAGTAATGGAAGTTGTAGCAGGGAATTTGTCATGGGCATGCTCTGAGAAGAAGTCGACTTCTTTCGCTTCAGGGGAAGTCGGGTCTGCCTGTGCATCAATGTGGAGCTGTTTTGTTTTCAAAGAAAGTGAAACCATACTTAAAGATGGATTGAATGGTATAAGAAGAACGCAAAATGAACCAACCATAAAAATTTTAACTGGTTAAAAAAAAAAGGCACGAAAAAGAATGGCATCATGCACATCGTGTGTTGAACAAAAATGAATAAGCATAAGTAGTTGTCTTTTTTAAGTAACGATCGGCATGGTTCGTTATTAAAAAGGGAACCATCAAGGTCTGACATGAACCTTAACTTGATTCCCCTGAGTATGAGTGGTAGCCTGGGCTAATGAAAGGCACTTTAAAATGTATTTATATCATCATCATCCTTATTATTATTATTGCTACTAGTACCACTATTATTATGTGTAAATTAGTAGCTCGAGTAAGGGGAGAAAGGCATTGTACTGTAGCCCCTAATGATGCATTAATATAGATCTGATTGTAAGATGCACTATGTGCTGAGGTTTTAGGTACTGTATGGGAAATCCATACAATTGCCACCAATGATTCCGGGATGAAACCATACAAAAAAGTGCCTTTAAGGTTTCTGATTTAACCCTACCTTAACTATAAATTCAAATGTGGCCCTTTGCAATAATAATGCGTGCAGACCAGCACATGATGCAAATTTCTTCTTTTAAAAGACCTCATTAATAAGAATAATCACAAGGATGCTATGAAATCAAGTTTGATCTGTTCATCAAATGCGCAGCTAACACAAGATTCCAATTTGTAAAAACTTCCCTTAATGTAGGACATTCCCAAGGTAGTTCAGTTCCAATCCTAGACTGCATTACACATTTCCTTTGAAAAGACCAATACATATCATACTACTGATGAATTTATTATTCAATCATTAAGAAGCAGAGGTGAAAGACATTTTCTTTTCCAGGTAGAAATGGAAATCAGAAAAAAATCAACCTGGTAGCTTCAATTTGAATTGGCGAGTTCCACCTTTCTGCTTCAATAGACATCTATATACAAGAAAAATAAACCTTTCATTGACTTGGGAGTGAAAAACTTAATTTCTAGGCTGCTCATAAAAAAAAGAAAGCAAAGAAAAAGTGCAGAAAAAGCAAAGCCAAATATGACTTTGACATTTTCAATAAAATTCTTTTCATCGGGCAAATTTGAGTGTTACAGGCACAAATGGTACCAAAACAAATTTCTGTGACTTGTAAAAGTTAGAAAGGATAAAAAAATATAGCAGTCAAAATGGGATTTGGAGAAAAGAGGCATCAGCCACAGAGGACTTTATTAAACAATAATCCAAAGCACTAAATAGCTATATGGATAATTCATGATAATAATATAAACAAGCAGCATTTGCCAACTCCCAGAGGACAGGGAATTCAAGGAGCATCCCAATGGCTTTTGAACGTTTGTGAAATTTAACACTTTTCCACCACAGGCAATGTAGTCTGAAGATGCCTTAATACAATACTTATCTTGAACTCCTTATCATAGACACTGGCTATCATTCGCCAGTGGGAAATCCCAGATCTATCTGTATCTCTGACAACCCTCTCCTTGATGGAGAATAATACGATACAAATGAAAAGATATATGGGCACAAACGAGAAACAAATGCCAAAGCCATGACTGAAGATAACCATGAGACAGAATCATTCCGAGTTAATAAGTATATCATAAATACCAGTTTCCATTATACTTCTTTTCAATGAAGGAAGGCATATCATATCTTAGTGACACATGCAAGCTCGGGTCCCAGTTCCAAAGCATATAAAAAATATTGTAAATGAGTTACAAGATCTAATAATAGACAGAAGATCATTCACTTAAAGCCAGTGTATTCTCTACTGTATAGCATTTAGAGGGTCAAACAATATCAATATATTGAAAAAATAAAAATTGGGAGCCTTTACATAGTCCTAAATCCAATAAATGTGCTAAAAGTGCTGTACAAGTGTTCCACGGCAGGTCTTTTCCAGCCAAATCCCTTCTTTACTCCATGTGGAGCATACAGAGATGCAGCCATTTCACATGTGCACTTGCTCTAGCATAATGACATGATCTTCCTCGGCCTTTCGGTGGATACTCAATAGCATCTGAGCATGGTGAAGAAATGTGTGTACATAGCCTTGCCAAAGGACCTAACAGTGCCATGGCACACCCCTGATTCGAACTGAGAGCCTCACTGTTACAGGTCAAATGCCTTGACCCCACAGCCATGTTGCTCACAATATATGCAAACATGGCCACTGATCTAATAAAATGATGTTCATTGAGTAATGTCAACAACAGAGTATTTAATAAAATGATGTTGATTGAGTAATGTCAACAACAGAAGATTTAATAAAATGATGTTGATTGAGTAATGTCAACGACAGAGTATTGAATAAAATGATGTTGACAGAGTAATGTCAACAACAGAAGATTTAATAAAATGATGTTGATAGAATAATATCAACAACAGAGGATAATTTAATAAAATGATGTTGATAAAGTAATGTCAACAACAGAGGATTTAATAAAATGATGTTCATAGAGTAATGTCAACAACAGAGGATTTCTGTATTATTTCAGAGGGCTTAACGTTTTGTTTACATTATAAGGACACAGATGCTAACATAAAAATAAATACTCTGCTCTGAAACTGCAAACAGAACTAAAATAATTTTGTTCAGAGGTAAATAAATGTTATTTATGTGGATGATATAATAAGCCATCTATACTCAAAAAAAGCCAGGCATGGGAGGGGAGAGCGCAGGTTTAAGCAATAAAAAAAGAACAGGATTCATGGATGCTTTTTTGCTTTCTTACACATCAGAGTTCTTTGTTTTATTTCAAAATGTTGAAATGAGTGTCTGGAAACCTCACTAAAGCTTTATGGCAACCATTTTGTGATATTTATATCAACAATGACAGCTCTTGATCTCAATGACTGTGATACAGTAGCTCTATATCCTTTTCATTGACGTTGATATGTTACTTCCAGCCTCCTCTAGATCTAGGATATAAATGGTCGCAATGTCCTCCCTATACATAAAAAATGTTTGTCATAGATCTAGAGTATACAAATCTAAAATGTAAATGTAGAACAACTAGATATGTCAGAGAATGACTTCAACCTCAAAGGTAGTTAGTTTTTTTTTTGTGTGTGTGTGTGTGTGTGTGTGTGTGTGGCAGTTGGAGGAGGGGGGGTGGAATCATCAACAAATCCTGATTGAATTTCAATAAGCTTTGTTTCCTGTTCTAGAATACTATCGCATATAAAAAAAAAAAGAAAATAAAATAATCAAACTTATAACACTTCTATGTACTGATTAGTGTGCACTAAGATGGCACAATAAGTAATCCATACCAATTCCTTTGGTATATAAACTGTTTCATGAATCATTTTCTTTTAAGAAAAAAATCAACAACAACAATCTGACTGCCAATCCTTGAGAAGCAAACTTCTCAGCATTCATGCTGATAGTTGGATAAAATTTTCCCTACAAAAGAAGTCTCCCCAAAGATGTGACATCATTGAAAGGCAAATGTAAAGAGAAAGAAAATCTTTTTAAAAATCAGGCTCAAACTTGTGTTTATTTAAATAATCAGAAATATTCATTTCTGTATATATATAATTATCTATTTTCTCTTGCCAGCCCTGGGGAATATTTCCTACTGAGAATTCTCAAACTTTTAGTTATCAATTAAGAAAGCATCTACATGCAGGAACATCAGAAATCAGTCTTTGAAAATAAAAAAAAAAAAGCCATTAAGAGTTAGCCTGAGTAGAAACCAGCCAGTTTGATCATTCCGACATGGTGGTTCTCCCAATGAGTTTTCAACCCTCAAATTAGTCTTACCCAGTCTTAAAGACAATCAACAATTGACCCCCTTACAAAAAGCCAAAGAAGAATTTACATAACACATGCATAGCAATTTCTATCCCTCAAAGATTGAAGACAAGGCAGATAGAGCGCTTGATAAAGTCTAGTAGCAAGATCTCTGACTCTCATTTGAGTGGTTCTTTACTACACATCACACAGCAACAAAACTGACATAATATTTTAATTAAATTTCTTTTTTTTAATGCCATAATACCAATATACGTCAAAACCAAAGAGATTTCTGGGAATTCAATTTGCAAATTAGTCAAGGCCAGACATTCACAGGCATCAACGACATCCCCTACAGAAGGACAATAACCAATTTTGGTCAAATGGCTGCTCCCTCACTTGTAAAAAACAAAAAAAAGGAAAAAGGAAAAAGAATTAACTTCAAGGTCAACCCACATCGCATCTTCCAGACCACCAGGCCTGAATGAAAAAGCATTTGAAATCAAATGGAAATTAAAACGATTTTTAAACAGTGAATAATAGTAAGAAAAAGAGAAGAGGAAATTGGAACAATAGACAGTTGAAGCAAGAGCATGCGTAGATATCGGGTACAGGGTGTCATCCCATGGGCTGACCTGTCCTGTCTCTACGGTCTTTGCCTTCTCTTCAATAAACAGCTGTAAGAGGAATTTTTAAAAAACAAAAACCAATTCAACACATTGTATTGTCAAGGCAGACAGAGGTAGCATAGTCATGATCAATGAGGTGTAAGGGAGGATTTAGAAATCAGACATCATATCATGCAAACAAGATGGCTGGCCATGATATGTTTCAGGGTTCATACAGACTTTCCTTTTTTTTTTTAAATTAATTTTATCACGCTTTTGAAAGGGCATTTTAAATACAAAAAAAAGGAAAACATGGGGATGGATATAGACTTTAACGCCTCCTATTTGAAGTAAGGACTGATGGTCTATTTCAGCATCGACTCACTTAACTAATGAAACAGACTTGCCTACATGCATTCGCTTTTGACCATGTTTTGAAAAACAAAAATATTGTTGGACTAAGTCTAAACTTTGACAGACAAACCCATTTTCAAAATTGAAAAAAAAAAAAAAAAAAAACCCAACGTTGAGTCCTTTTTGACATATAGGCCTTTGACCAAAAATTTTGGAATTAAGAACTTTTTAAATTTCTTTTCTTGTTTTTCTTCATTAAAGACCTTAAGGACTTTTAAGCATTTGTGTGAACCCTGTATGATTTGAAAAGTAGTGAAAGAGATGATAAATCACCAATGTTTTTCAATGAAATTAATAGGAGAAGATCAGATTAGATGAGGAAGATTTAGGAGAAACTGAAATTCCAAAACATATTAGGGAAGTAGGATAAAGTGAAATGGAATTGAAATTTGTTTGTGGAAAAGGCTAAAATTGGTGACCAACAAGTCTTTAACCTAAACACTAAATGTGATAACTGTGCTTCCAATACTGTACAAGAATTTTAATCATGAAACATAAAAATTAAACTGAACAGGGAATCTACAATCTTGGGCAATCCACAAGGAGAAAGATTAAAGTGAGACAGATGTTTTGGTTTTTGAAGTTTTGTTGCCTGGGAGGGGGTTCCATTTCTAAAACAATAAACAATCAAACTCTTTCATGGAAAAAAAGAAGTTTTCATTCGTATTTTGGTTTGTTTGTTTTGTCTTTAGCCTTTTTCTCCTTCAGCCTCAATAATATCTTAAGACAAATAGGGTCACGACTTTTTGGCTTTTATTATATTATAGGAATGTTCCCAGCTCCTCTATAACTATAGCCCTGTACGTCTCTAAACATGTAAATGAAACATTTGAGACAGAGAAAAAGTACGGAAAAAGGTAAATCTGAGGTCAGCTTCCTTTAAACCAAGAAGATAAAAAAAATCTCAAAATTACACTATTAAAATTCTATATATCATTTCTTTTTAAATATAGGGTCCATTTTATATAACAGGTCCATAGAACATTTGAGAAAGAGAAGAAGTACATAAAAAGGCAAGTCTGAAGTCAGCTTCCTTTAAACCAAGCAACGAGATATCTCAAAATTACACTGTCAAATTTATCGCATATTTTTTTTTATTCTTTGATTAAAATATAAAAACTAACGAAGGTAGACTTATATAATATGTATTATCTATATCAAACTAGCAACTGCGTTTGTTGCCATTTTTAGTCTCAAATTTGCCAAAACTTGCCTGAAAAATTGGCACAGGTTGTCATAAATTTCCTAGCTTTCAACAGTATACGATGACATGAAAATATGGCACGAAAAAAATTAATCAAAATAGGCTGGATTACATAACTTATATTAACACAAAAGTGACAAGGCTTCCAACTTGTCTTCAGTAAGTCATCGTGTTTTTTCTGAGACGACAGCACCTAAAATAAAAAAGCTCTGCTCTGCATCTGCTAAAGTACAAGATGAAAAGCTATAAAGCATAGCAATAGAATAAGAGTGGGAAGACGATCAAAAAACCGATTGTTTTACTGTAACATGGATTCATTTTGGGAAATCATTGTGCCCTGGTTACCACTGATGTGCAGAGCAGCTTTACTTAAGATTTGTAATCCTCTTTTGAACAAAGTTAACCATGATATTGAAAATTGTGGATAAATAAGTGTTACACAAAAAAAACAAAAAACCCAGCTTTACTTTGAATATTTAGAACAAATCCATGAGGTGTCAGGTGAGAAAGAGGCAAAGTGATGCAGAAGAGAAAATAAACTTTCTTTCTAAAAGTAAAGAGGTTCAGTGTCTCATTTAAATTCTTTTTTTTTCTTTTTGGTTTCTTTTTCAACTTTTCTTCCTTTTGTCTCTTTTTCCATTTTTTATTCCCCAGCTGTGCTTTTTTTTCTTAATGCAAAAATCACAGCTGCACCAAATGCAGATGCTAGACAAGGGCTCAGATTGGCACGGAGAACAAAAACATATTTATGATAAAATTCTTAAAATTTAAAAGATTCATACCGTATGTGCGTAAGTGTGATTTTATATCTCTTTCCATTACTCATTACCCTTAAAAAAATATATTTCTTAAAATCTAAATTGCCACATGCTCTACTATAATTTTGAACAAGCAAAGAAGACTCTACCAGTACAACTTTTATCAACATGACTGTTGATTTTTCTGACAGACTTTGAGCCCAAATGTTTCGGTTGCCACCCCACAATACATATACACACATACGGATTTAATTTTTTCATTTTTATATTAAAAATAGAGCAACAAAAAACAACACACAAACACAAAAAAAAACAATAAAAACACATCAGAAAAAGTTGTTGATCTTCATGCAACCATTCAAACCACTGTTAAGAACAATATATACTATAAAACATCTTTCTAATAGAGCACTTTCACCGAACCCTAAAAAAGGACTTTTCTTCACATCTTTTACCTTGGTTCCATGCAATCTCATAGCGTGTTGAGCCATGTTAAGTAATTTATCCCGATAAAGGCCTGCAGCTCGACTGTGGTACTTCTGCTGCGCATCATTGCTGGTACACCCATGCTGGTTGAGAAAGCTTTTCTGCAACGACAACAAAAGCAAAAAAGAACAACTTTGATAATTCAAGCTGACAAAGAGTCAATATTAACAAGTGAGGCACTGAGTAAATTATTTACAAAAGTTTCACTGTAAAGGCCCCAAAGGCTATTTAACTTGGAGTTTAACCCTTTAAAGATGGCAGGGCTGATCTTTCGGCCTGAGTTTGAAATGCGAAAATGACGATGAGGCTATTACATTTGCCCTTACAACAAACATTTCAATTGGCCAGCTATTTGTTTATTCTGCCAATCAGATTGCTTCTTTCAATCACGATTGTAGCAAGGTTTGAGTGTTTTTTTTAAATCCTGTAAAACTTTCTGTTTGTTTACATTCCAGTTTATCATTACATACCCTGATTTTTCATTTCCTGGTGGTGAATCTAAAACTGATGAAAATATCAAGGGAGGTATTGAAAGTCTCTAAAATTCAATAAGCAGTTCATAATACTTGTTTCAGGGGGAAGAAAAAAATTCTCAAGTTTTTGTATAAATTATGCAAATCAGTCAACCTAATTTCCTTCCCTTTTTTTTTTTGTACTTTGGCCTTACATGTTTATGTTGATTATTAGGTTGTTAAATTTTGTTCGAGAATATGTAATAGTCTGCAGATGTATGAGTGTCGTTTTTTCCACAGCCTGGCACAGCACAGATACTGGCATTTGGCTCCATCTTCTTCTTGCCGGGAGAGCTCAAACTTCAGTAATGAAGATTCCTCAGCTTGTCATAATGTTCGGATCTAATCATGGTTCCACAATCTCACAGCAGACGGCCAGTACAAACAAGTAAAGATGACTATCTATCCTTGACGTGGGGTTGATGAATTTTGGTGGTTTCGTGAAATTTACTTTAATGTCATCTGAGGGCAATTTTACTTCATTTTTCAAACCTTTTGAAAATACATTCAACTTATTTCTTTTCCTTCTTTCTTGAACCATTTTCAGATCAAGTTTATAGTATATTTTTTTCTTTCAGACCTTCCATTGCGATTGCATCTTTTTTGACAGGGAAATTTGATGGCCCTTTGTTGAATCCTTTCTATACTCTCAACTCAGCCTTGTGATGGGAGCCCAAAGGTATAATTCTTTTTTAATATGGCATTTTAAGACAACAATAAAAAACCCAAAAACAAAAACTTATTACAGCATCAAATGAATGCAAGTTATTGAGCTCAATTTTTTACTTTTTTTTTAAACTCTGAGTTGAAATGAAATGATATATGTAAAAGTACCACCACATACTGATACTAACCGCATTAGCATTACCACCAACTTGCATTGCCCTCAGCTGCAGCCATGTCCAATTTGTATCCAAAACTGTTGACCGTATAAACGTGACATGGACACCCAATGACCGATGAACAGCTGAACAATCAATGCATAAAAATACTCCGTAAGTCACACTAGCCCACGTAGGGTTGCTGTGGTTGCAGTCAAAGCATTGCTGAAAAAACATTGAATGGAAAAGAGAGATTTTAAAATAAAATCATGATAATAAAATGACTAGCTTTGATTAACAGAGAGAGAGAGAGAGAGACAGAGAGAGAGAGAGAGAGAGAGAGAGAGAGAGAGAGAGAGGGGGGGGGGGGGGTGGGGAGGGACAATTTCCAACCCGAGCC
>JAOWAY010420916.1:0-14243 GCA_028565895.1 Goniobranchus geometricus | reverse complement strand
AACAACAAAACAAACACAAAAAAAGCAATTTCTTTCCTTTAGACCATCACAATTCTATACATACATCTTCAATCTTTACGAGATCAACCCGACATGTTTCACTATGTTAGTGAAACATGTAGTGAAACATGTTGGGTTGATCTCGTTAAAAGTGTGTGATACCACCAAGTGATGTGTTGAAAATAATGAAATTTACTCTTTACCTGTCTAGGTATATTTCTGCTGAGAATGAACTATATAATTTTATCAGTTTTTAGAAAAAAGCTCTAACGACAACATTAAAAAAACAAGAAAAATATTTCAACATATGAACCTACCTCCCTGCTGTGACATTTTTTTTCCCACATTGTCCCTTTCCACTGTTATTGTCTTCTAGAAATGTCATTTCCTCATATAACCTTTCTTTTAACCATTCAACCAAGACACCCATGATGAGATCCCCTTCTTCCTGGCTCTCTATTTCTGTTAAAAAACCCAAAGAAGAAAAGAATATGAAGCACAAAGATGAGATGAATGAGAAACACAAACATTCATTTTTACCATTCATGGCTTTGGTTTGAAATAATTGTATCTTTAACTCCCTTTTAAAAGAATCCTCAACTCCAAGTCTTCTGTTCAAACTTTTAATCATTGCTTGACTAGGGGTGACAATCATTTATCTTAATATATTCTTAAATTTGTACCTTGATTTAAATCTTCTCTCAAATGCTTGTGTCTATCTCTGTTCATCTCTGGAGCTCTAATGAAGATTTGAGGTTTAACATATGGGTAGTTATGAGGAAGCTGGCAGGCAAGTTCAACTTTCAAGATCTGAAATGCATGTCAGATAAGCATTAGTGAATAAAGGAAAGAAGTTCACATTGGGGTAAATAATATGCTAACAAAGTAGTTGTGCATACACAGTTTCGTTATATAACGTTTTTGCTCCCTATTCCATGAAAATGATGGAAACACATACATGAATATCTACAAAAGTAATAGAGCAAATCTTAGTGTGGTATGAATCAGTGGATTACATTTTTTCCTGACAGAGTCACTTGAAACTTCCCAATGTCTATGGTTGACAAAGGCCAGGAAGCTGATATAAACCTTTCATATTTAAAAGTAGCCTCTGCATTATTCAATTCAATTCCAACTTTAAAAGTAATCACTGCACAACAGCCCCTAAAGGAACCACAGAGAGTAAAAAAAAAAACAAAACCAAACAATAAGATTTATTTATAAATGACAACAGCATCAAATCTTAAAATCCAAGGATGGATTACATTAGAGCAATAGATAGCTAGAACTCAAGTCACATTCCACAACAGCAGAAATAGACCCATTGATATACTATATATACCCTGGACATATCATATTAATCAAAAGAGACATACACCTAAACAGTCAGGTCATCAAACTGACACTTCAAGGCATCAAGAATTGACAGCCACTTGTCTTCATTTTTCCAACACACTATAACATTATAGAACAAAATGCAGTGGGTTGCATAACTTTATGTGCAGTCAACGACCCTCAGTCATGGGCCAAAACTAAAAGGCAGAAAAGGGGAAGCACAGGGGTTTCCAGTGATCTAGCATACCAGGCAATAAGTGCACTCTTACAATCCATATACTATAGATATGTATAGGTTTTCATTGGAGAATACTATTACATTTCTTTCTGCTGTTCTGACATTTCTCACATTGAGACTAGATTACCTGCAACATGACTGATATCGTAACTTCCTAGCTCCCTTTCTTTATCAAATGGTTCTGTTTTCACTCATCTCAAGTGTTTAAGGTTTGGTCACATTTTCCAAACTATTTTTTTCTGTTTGTTATACTTGTACTTCTATAGGACCATAAGCCTGCAAGGCCTATCTTACTGAGGGTAAAGGTGATAGGGTAATACTGTTCGGCAAATGAAGGGGAGGCTGTGAAGAGATGCATGCTTGTTGAAGTCAACTGTGAAGACGAAGAGTCCTGTCTTTACTTTTGAGTTCAAGGACCTTAGGTATTTTTCCATTACTCCTCCTCCTCCTTCTTCTTCTTCTTCCTCTTCTTCTTCTTCTTCTTCTTGCTATCAACATTTGGACCATAGCCATAACATTTGGCCGCTGTGCTTCTAGTAAGGCATTTGAATCCGCTTACCTCACCCAAGTAGCAAGCGTTCACGTCACATCTTTATTAATCTTTCATTGAAGGGGCCAGATTGCTACACTACGCACAAAACTGATATACTGATTTACAGATTGACATCATCCAACATAAAATGCGAACGAGAGCTTTGATGTAAGCAGCGAAAGAAATGAGTGAAAGTGTGATTTGCACCTTTTCTGTCATATACAAATCTCACATCATTCATTGATTCTGACATCAGGAAGGGACTAAAGGTAAAAAGGATAGAACTAATCACACAACGAATTAAATGAAGTTTCAATACTGTACATCATATATATATATATAAATTTCTGGTTTTCATATTAAAATGGTTTGGAGTCATTTCAATTCTTTATGGTAAGTAATATTTATTTGATATATTTCACATACTTGAGCAAGAAGTGATCAATTCTACTCATTTACCTTGTCTTTCTGACAACATGAAACAGCAATTGTGAACCCTAGTCTAGACTCCAATGATGCTACACACATTTCACCAGAAACTACAGCTTTTATAAGATCCAAAGTCACAGCATCATCCCAAACAAATTCACCTGCATTTGGGAACATGGAAGTAAGCATCTCAACCTGTAAAAAGCATGTAATTTTACCATTATTTTTGCAGAAGTAATGTTTGCAACAGAAATTTGCCATTTTATTTTCACATTGTCACCCCCTACCCTGAAACCCCTTACCAAACCTCCTCCATAAAAAAAAAAAACTTGTACAAACAAAAATAAAACAAAACAAAGCAAACAACACAAACAACCAGTACAAGACCTCACAAAATGAACGATAAATTCAAAGATATAAACACAGCAGTATTTCAAAAGGCATTTATTAGTGAAATTTTCCAACTCATCATGTCTTGGAGTGAAACAATTCACATTCTGGAAAAGAGACTTTATTTCTATATCTTTTGTCTTTTTGCTCGATTACCAATAAAAAGAACATATTAAACAAATTGGGGTATTTTTTATCTTTGGTTTTTTTGCCTTTTCGATTTAAAAAGTCTAAAACATTGTGAGTCTGTTTCTCATTTGGAATGATTATAAAGGGTAAATACATCTCGACCTCAAGGCAATCCTTATTGTATATATGTATCTTGTTTGTTATAATTCATTGTGATACTTTGACTTTAAACAATTTTCATTTTCTTACAGATTTATATTATACATTTTAATAATACAAAAACCATTTGGCCCTATAAATAATTCCCCAAACAAGTATAGACACCTATCTATTTGCAGTTTTTAAAAAATAAACCACCCTTGCTTGACAGTGCCCTTTGATGTAAATACATCTATTTTCAAATTATTTAAGTCCTTGGGCCTCCCCTAACAGATAAAAATGTGTAAGAAGAGAAGCATAAAATATACTACAATCTAATGTGCAACAAAACAACAGCAGAATATATGGAAAAAAAAAAAAAAGGAAAGTCGACACAGATGCAATCTGGTAATGGCCAGGAGCTGTCCTTTGGTTAAGGACAGCACAGAACCTCCAGTAATCTGATCTCATTGTGAAGCTGAAACGGATTCCCCTGCTGGTTGAAAACTCAGTTGAGGGCATCGAGCTAGTAGCTGTAATATTTAAGCGAAAAAAAAGACAACAAAATATATACAAAGTAATGTGCAAATGACATTGAGGTGAATGGAGGGGGACCAGGACATCAAAGTATGAATGACATGAAAGAAGAAAATGACTGAAAGCTACAACAGAGAAAGAAAATCACAATCAAATAAATATACATAATTTAGCATGTATGGACTTGAAATGTACAACAGGAAAGTCAGCAAAACCTGCCCTAAAAATGAAAAACAAAGCATATTATTTCATGTATCACACTTTACAGAATATGCGCAAAGGCATGTCTCATTCCAATGGAACCCACCTTTCTGAAACTGCGTGGGCGCAAGCGACAGAATTGGGTGTATCCAACTTCAATGTTAGGAAATTCAACCCAAAACTGGCGAAAAGCGCTATGCAGAATCATCTTCATGATGTGTACCGGCCCAGGCTTGATGGTATATCTCTTGTGAGAGAGAGGGCGACTCACATCATTCCTGATATAAAAGGCCTAGAAGAAGAGCAATGAAACATGGGGAAATAAGATGGCGTTAAATTCAATCAGCAGCTCATCATGAAAATCCTCCTTACAAACACTTTAATATTTGGAGCAACCCAAAAGAATTATGACAGCATAATAATATTGATGATAATATCAAGGCAATCATTAGGAAAAAAACAACAGTTTATGAAGAAATACCTTGTCTTTCTCAAACTTATCCTTAGTTTGGATTCTAAAGCTGTCCTAACCTGCCTGACAGCTGGCAAAGAAGACCTCTTATTTCTTCTCATTGGAGTTGTTGTCAATCTTGTTGACTGCTGACACTGCGAGGGTAGGAGACCAATGTCCTCCAGAGCCTGCTTTTTCTCTGGGGTCTAAAGGGTCACCAAGTTCCTGACCACCTTGGCATACATCTTAGCAAATGCAGGGTAGTCTTTATTGCCGTCATCACATTATAAAGGACCTTAGGCAACCTCCTTGGACTAGGTGTGCAAGGGACCGTCTGAGCAGGCCTTTATGGAAAAGCTGGAGGCATGGCTTGAATAAGAGGTTCACTTCCTACTGAAGCTCCTGCTTGACTGGATGCAGAGGTCAAAGCAGGCAGTGATAAGACTGCCTCTAGGCGGCACATTTTCTTTTGCTCTAATTCTTTCTCTTACCTGGGTTTCTTTTTTTGTGTCGACTGACGAGCCCAGGCTTCTGTATGCAATCTGAAGAAGAGGATAATTAAATTAGTTTTATCCTTCGGTCAAAGAAAAAAGAGAAACATAACGGCCTTCCTTTTAAATACAGTAGGTCAACTTTAATACCTATATATATCTTATATACATGCATTTAAAACCCAAACCTATTCTCATGAAACTGAAATTCTTCAAGGGTCATATCATATCAGTGATGATCTTGTCTCCCTGCATCCTGACATCTGCAATTTTTTGGGGGGCAATCGAGTTGATTTTTTACAATGAAAAAAGAAAAGGATATTATATACACATCATAGATATATATCTATGTATAATTTGTTGTGTATACCTATTGTGGCAAGATAATTTTGGTAAAGAACTGATTATCAAACAAAAGCTGAGCACTTACTTGATGTGAAGCCCCTCTCTCTCTCCTGCTCCAACTCCCTTGTAATGGGCCCTGAAAGCCATTTTGCTTTTTTGTCTGGGCCTTCCTTCCTGGCCCTGGAGTGCCCCCTCTCTCTTCTAGTATATTCTTCATATTTGGCTGGGTCTTCCTCCTTTTATCTTTATCTCAGCAAGGTCATTTTAGATTGCATCTGGTCTCAGGGTAGGAAAGAAGTGAGCCAGGAAGAAAAATATAAAGATCCAGATTGGCAATGAATTATTGATGGAAAAAGGGAGATGGAAGGGTGAGGTAAGAGTAATAGAGTGGCATAAACAACATTCTTTCTTCGTTATTTAAATCTAGATCTTGAATCCAGATGAAAATAATGAAACTTTAAATCAGTTTAGAGCCTAGAATCTAGATGTAGCAATATAATATCTAGATCCAGTGATATTCGGAATTTTAAAAAAGAAAAAAGTCCCACAAAACAATAAGATGTTAATGATAATCAGGCCAAATTTCTTTCATTAAAATCCCAACATCCTCTTTTTACCGCTATTCCGAATGCACAGGATAACAATTCAATGTCAAGCCGTTAATTTCTTCTTTCAAGTCTCTAACACTATGAAATAATATAAATATATAATAAGAATACTCCTCATCTCATAGGGTCTGTTCTCTTTTCTATCCGTCTCAATTTCTCCCAACTGCATGCTGCATTTCAACCAACCCCTTAGCTGTCTGATGACATCTCGATGAACCATTAGAATGTGTGCCACAATAATCATTCAACTACTATTGAGTTGGGTCTGTGGCCGACTGGACTGCATTCCAGCGCTATCTCCCGCTGTCCACAAAAACATGCAACCTCTCTTGTGATTGTGGATTCAATAGCAAACAAAATTACAAAATTGTACTATAATAGTTTCGAGAAGTAGAACTAATACATGGCATAGAAGGATCTTGTCTCAATTTTTAGAAAAGGGTTCAAGCGGTCAATTTGAAGCATAGCGGTTATTTAAATCAATCAGATCTACAATAAATCACAAAGGGATAGAAAATTGCATAATAACAGTCGCAGTAGACAGACAAAAAAGACACAAGACTAAAGTTGTAATAATAAAACAAAAACTTTTACCTTTACATGCAGTAATGACTTCAAGCATCATCGACTCACTTATAGGGCAGACGTGCTATAACTTCTTTTACATCAACTCCTTTAGCCATTACTGTAATCCTCTGCTCAGATGCAATAGAAAATGTGGGGGTTCTGGGCCCCACCAGTATGTTCAGGTGGACCACCTTTTTCGACTCAATTGCGGAATCGCAGCATTAAAGTTAAAAAAACCATGGCGAAACCAAAAACAAGTTTGGCCATTCTTTTAAAAAGTTTGGCAGTAAACAATAAATGGCACATTCCTTTGTAGCAAGCAAATAAGTCTCAAAATGGCTGCCGAGAAGTCAGGAATTATTCATCTGATAAGTGCCGATATATTGATATATATATATATCAGTATTATTATCAGTACTTATTATCTGGGTCCCGTTTGTTTACACTTGGCGGTCATGATGGATACATATATGGAAGTATTGTAAGGTGTAAAATAAATATACCGTTAAATAATAATTACAATAGATCTATAGCTCACAATTTAGTCCTGATAAGGAATGTGTATGATTTCATATATTTAGCCCAATGAAGGAAGTTGTGAGTTCAAAACCCTGTGGAGTCGTATCTTGGACTGTAAAATCGACAATTAAGTGGGCTAACTGTCTCGCTTGGCACTCAGCATTATATAAACAGTTCTTTCCAAGTAAATCTTATCAAAAAACAAAATAAAAATTTCCCCTTCTTAAACCAATCTGGTAACCACTTGCAGTGAAAGCTATCATGACAACCAAGCGTCAACAGACGCGACCCTGATGCATAATGAGTACCGATAGAAATGGAATCTAGATCAAGATCTAGATCTATATCTAGGTCTGGATCGAGACGAAGATGTAGATCTAGTTCTACATCAAGATTCCAGATCTTACCAAGATAGAGATCAAGATTCTAGTTGTAAGAGTAAGAGAATCCAGCAAAATGCATTCTAGATGACTCTACATCTTGAATCTAGAATTTAATAAGACTTAGGCCTACATCTAGATCTTGATCTATAGAGTAGGCTGAATAGATCTAGATCTAGAGAAGTGGATGGTCTATTCGATAGGGCGGGTGAACTCGATAGAAATTTTCATTCCGTTTTGAGGGGCACTAAATCGCACTTCAGCTCGCATTCAAGACGTGTAAAGTGACTATTGAACACCCCTTATGTTCTTCTTTTCCTCTAACAGTTGAAGGAGAAGGACATCTGACTTTAAATCCCTCAAGAAAAAATCACCTACTTCACTGCTGTAAAGGTAAGGCTCACGTTAGAAGTACATCCTTACAATGTTAGGCATTGTATATCAATGTTCCGAGCCGACCAGATCGGCCTTTTCTGTCAATAAGCTCTGGAATAGGAAGTAACCAATGGGTGTTCCCTTAGAAGTGCAGCAAAAATTTTAGATTCGAAGTTATCGAATACACCCTCCAAAATTTGAGATGGTTGGGTCAAATCAATAATTTTGTGATAAAACTAAAATTCACTTTGTGTAAGTTTTCTGCATGTTTTCTAAATCTCTAAACTACATGTATTTAGAAATATTATTACTGGTGTATTATTATGATGAATGATAATGTGAAATTATAAATAGAATTAAGTTCCTTCCACCATCTTTCCATATGTCTGCAGATGATGTCTACTTATGCGCAGGAGACTGGGGAGAGCTGCCGAATTAATAAAACCTAACTTAAACTTGAACTCCAATGCAATAGATGAGATTCTGGCGCATCCTGCACTAACAATGGCATAAAATCAAGCCCTGTCTATCTTGAATTCTTTAAGGCAAAAGATGACAAAAAGAAAGAATTGGAAGAGACAGATTTGAAATGGAAAATTGACACAAGAAACAGGAAAAAGAGCAGAAGGGGAAAAAACAAAGAGGGATAGGAAAAAGAATGAAAGAAAGAAAGAAGGAAGGAAAGAAAGAAAGAAAGAAAAAAAGGAAGAACTTAAGAAAGAAAGAAAGAAAAAAAGAAAGAGAAAACAACTTTAGAGAAGAAAACAAAAAGCAAAAGTGGAAAAGGAATAGGTAAACTATGGCTTAGGTGTAATGTATTGAAATGTTAATGTTAACCATACGAGAGACGGAACGCTACCGGATGTTGTTAAAAAGTATAATAAAGTGTCTTCCGGCTTCTTACTGAACTAGTGTGCTGTTGGTTATGTCATTTATGTGTATCCAATCTAATGCCATCCATGTGTTGAAGTATGATCAAAACATAATAATTGGCGACGAGGGTAAAATTTACATTCATATACCATTCCTGGACTGTATATTTTGATCTAAATCTATCCATTATCATCATGAATTTCGGACAGTTAGATCCATTCGATCTGAGAAAGGAAACGTTCACAGAGTACAAAGAAAGATTGGATCTATATTTCATTGCCAACCAAATAGAGGATGATACAAGAAAGAGAGCAATTTTTCTGACATTAGTAGGTGCAAATAACTACAGATTAATTCGAAATTTAGCTGCACCCAGGGATGTGAAATCGTTGACATTAAATGAACTGTGTGAACTGATGAAAGCACATTTCAAACCGAAACCTCAAAAATATGTGCAACGTACAAAATTCGAAAGCAGGAACAGAATGTCAACAGAGTCGATCAATGACTATGTTGCCTCATTACGTCATCTTAGTGAGTTCTGTGAATTTGGGAACACCTTGGAAGATAGACTCTGTGAGAGACTAGTGAGGGGGATAAATGATGAGAAGATTCAGCGTCGTCTCCTTTCTGAAACTGATCTTACATTTCAGAAAGCTGTGGCAATAGCCCAAGCAGTATCAACATCCGAAACTGGGGCTAGAAATCTGCTTCAAGAGCAGAAAAGCCTTCATCACCTCCGCCAAGCCGACAATGGATTACGTCAAAAATCAAAACCCTCCCCTGCGTCAACACCATCGTCATCATCAAAATGTCAACGTTGCGGTAATGACCATCGCGGCACACCATGCAAGTTTATCAATGTTAAATGCTTCAACTGTTCTAAAATCGGGCACTTAGCCAAAGTGTGCAAATCAAAGAACAAACGAACGCCAACAGCACTTTCAACATCAACAACCAGACCTCAGCAAAATGAAAGGGAGCATAGATCATTCTTCACATCGGAAGAAGACAAACCAACACCGGAAGAATGGCACTCAGAACCAGGCACCTCATCTTTTGACGTTTTCCAGACAGAAACGATGAACCCACCTAAACCGGTGTGGGTCCACCTTCATATCGAAGGGAAGGAACTATTGTTCCAACTCGACACTGGAGCGTCAACGACCGTGATACCGAAATCAGTTCATCAAGAACTATTTCCAGACCTGATACTCACACCATCATCTGTGGTCCTGAAAACATACACTGGACATACCGTCACTGTATGTGGACAAGTCACCGTAAAGGTTTCATATCAAAATGAACACTTTGACCTACCCTTACTCGTGGTGGAGACAACTGGTCCTCCATTGCTGGGAAGGAACTGGTTGGAAAATATCAAGCTGAATTGGAGTACCATTTTTCACACCGATACAGGTACCACCACAGCACTGCAATCTATCATGACAGCATACAACGATGTTTTCAATGACAATGCAGGTCAGTTGCGAAACCATGTTCAACATATATTCCTCAGGGAAAATGCAACACCTATTTTCAAAAAGGCGCGGCATCCACCATATGCCCTTCGATCAAGGATAGAAAATGAATTAACTCGTCTTGTAAGCAACAACATAATCGAAAAAGTCGATTATTCGGATTGGGCGACACCAATCGTCCCCATTCTGAAATCTGATGCATCACTCCGCATATGTGGAGACTACAAGGTAACAGTCAACACCGTAATAGCTAGGGAGGAACACCCCATTCCAAGAATTGAAGAACTGGCCAACAATCTTGCTCATGGCCAGAAGTTCTCAACTATTGATTTCAGCCACGCCTACTCACACCTGGTTTTGGACTCAGAAAGTCAAAATGTGACTATCATCAATACTCATTGTGGACTGTATCGTTACAAAAGACTTCCCTACGGCATTTCATCCTGTCCTGCCATTTTCCAGAGGGTGATGGAGTCTGTTTTCAAGGAAATACCAAACGTTGTTATTTACTTTGACAATTTGTACCTCACTGGCTCCAATGATAAGGAACACCTGGAAACATTAGAAGCAGTGCTGAAACGCTGTAAGGAAAGGGGATTGAACATTAAAAGATCCAAATGTGAATTTATGATGGATGAAATCGACTTCTTAGGCTATCGTCTCACTAAGAAAGGAATCTCACCACAACCAAAGAAAGTCGAGGCTGTGCTCAAGGCACCAGAACCATCATCACTTCAAGAGCTGAGAGCTTACCTTGGCATGTTGAATTATTACTCAAGGTTCATACCAAACATCTTGCATCGACTTGCTCCTTTGTATGACCTATTGAAAAAGGACTGTGATTGGAAATGGACAATGAAACACCAAGCTGCTTTTGACGATTCAAAACGTTGTCTGTCATCAAAGAATCTTCTTGTCCATTTCGATACCAACGTTCCTGTCATCCTCACATGTGATGCATCGCCCAGAGGCATTTCTGCAATACTATCACATTCATTTGACGATGGAACAGAAAGACCGATTGCATACGGATCCAGGTCACAGGATAAAGCTGAAAAAAATTATTCTCAACTGGACAAAGAGGGTCTTTCCATCATTTTTGGATTACGTAAATTTCATAAGTACTTATTTGGTCGACATGTCACAATCAAAACGGATCACAAACCGCTCCTTGGCCTGTTTGGTGAAAAGAAGCCAATACCAGACCATGCATCATCCCGGGTCCAGCGTTGGGCCGTCATATTGAGCGCATATGATTACAAATTGGAACATGTTCCTGGTCATCATAATAATGCTGATGCATTAAGTCGACTACCCCTACAAGAAACTGCAGCACCAACGCCATTTCCTGAAGACCTTCACCAGGTATTTCGAGCTCTCGACGACTTACCTGTAACCAGCGCCCACATCGCATATGAAACATCCAAGGATCCAGTACTTCAGCAAATCTACGAAATAGTCTCACATGGCTTCCCTTGGCCTACCAACATTGATGAAAAATTACGCCCTTACTTCGCACGGAAAACGGAGCTAAGTATCGACAACGGTTGTGTTCTGTGGGGTATTTGGGTTATTATCCCTACATCACTTCGACATAATGTGCTCGCTCAAATTCACGAGGATCATATTGGCATTGTTCGGATGAAAGTGTTGGCAAGAAGTTATGTGTGGTGGCCTAGGATTGATCATGATTTAGAATTACAAGCAAAATCTTGTGTTAACTGCCAAAATTTTCAGAATACACCAGCTCACTCACCTCTGAACTCGTGGAACTGGCCTACCCAACCGTGGAGTAGGATCCACATTGATTTTGCGGGGCCATTTTTAGGTCGTATGTTCTTAGTTATCATTGATTCACATTCAAAGTGGATTGATATTCGCACCATGAAACGGATTACTTCATCTGACACAATCCTACAGCTCCGTGCTGTTTTCGCGACTCATGGATTATGTGATTCGGTAGTTTCAGACAATGGTCCATCATTTGTCAGTAAAGAATTCGAGGATTTTCTTCGCTTCAATGGCATTGAACATATTAAAGCAACCCCTTATCACCCTTCAACGAATGGGTTGGCTGAGAGAGCAGTCGCAACTTTCAAATCAGCAATAAAAAAATTCACTACGGCAATGTACCAATTCAAGAGAGTGTGAACAGGTTTCTTCTGAAATATAGATCAACACCTCAAACAACAACAGGTTTGACACCCGCTGAACTGCTACTTGGCAGGAAAATAAAAACTCGTTTAGATTTGGTGCATAATAAGGTTCATAAATCGGTTGAAAAACACATTGAGAAACAGAAAAGGTCTCATGATAAACATTCTCAGTTTAGAGATTTTGCTATCGAAGATGATGTTTTTGTTGAAAATCATGCTAAAACTAACCCTTCTGATCCTCAGTTTTTGCCTGCAACCATTGTTGACAAGAATGGTCCACTTTCTTATAAAGCAAGACTCCATGAAGATAATCAAGTTAAGCGTTTCCATGCAGATCACATCATTCCCACTCATGTTGATTTTAAACGTTTTCAATCAGAAAAGGGGGAAGGGACATTGGCTGGTAGTGTTCCACCCGAGCAGTCTTCAAATGATAGTCTGACAGAGCGGGATGACATTGAAAAAAATCATACCACACCTGAGCCTGAAGTACCAGTTCTCAGAAGGTCACAAAGAAATGTCAAACCACCTAAGAAATTGACTCTTTGATAATTTTGATAAATTTGGCACAAATTGAAGTCAAATAGCGCCATTTGTATGGAGGATTTAAGAGTCATGATCTTATTACTATTTCTTCATTTGTCATTTGTTTACATTCGAATATGATTAATTAGAAGCATCATTGATGTTGATTATGTACCAGACATATTTTCATTTATAAATGATTGTTTTGTTTCAAATAGTCTAGAATCATACACTCACATTACATACCACGCCTTGTTTATAATTACCACGCTATGCTCCTAGGAATGGAGTTATGTGCACACTTCTTTTTGAACTAAAATTCTCTGACTATACCCACCTGTCTCTCCAAGTCAACTGAAACATTTGAAATCCATAAGAGTAAGAGTCATTATTAGTACAGTATCTCTAGACACCTGCCTTATCTTCATCATGTGAATATCATAACATCTTTTATTAATTTCTATGTTCAGCATAATCTCACTAACCTTTTTTTTTAATCGCATCATGTTGCATTGTTATCAATTATTGAAATCTGGATTAGTCTGTTTTAAGGTTGGGGGGATGTAATGTATTGAAATGTTAATGTTAACCATACGAGAGGCGGAACGCTACCGGCTGTTGTTAAAAATATAATAAAGTGTCTTCCGGCTTCTTACTGAACTGTGTGCTGTTGGTTATATCATTTATGTGTATCCAATCTAATGCCATGTCTGTGTTTAAGTATGATCAAAACATAATACAAACCTCAGTCTCGGACGAGTAAAATTGGTTCAAAGATGCCTGGACTTGAATTATGTCCTAGCAGTGTGTTTGTGTGTGTGTGTGTGTGTGTGTGTGTGAGTGAGTGTTTGTGGGTGCGTATGTACGTTCGTGTGTGCATGTCAGTGTGAGTGTGTTCAAAGAATTCGTACATATTTGCTACAGCTAATTAAAAAAAAACCCAACAAACAACAACAAAAAAAAAATAAAAACAACAACAAAAAACAAACTAGCCTATGCAGTGTGTGTATGCGTGTGCACAGATATGTGGTTATGGGGTATGGAGGGGGGAGGGTCTATGGGTTCTGGAACCCCTCTCCTGAAAGTTATATACCTGTGAATGGCCCTTTATATTTTTAAAAAAAATCGCTAAGTGGTCTGATAGGCCGAGTGTTGCGTGTTAAGAAAATACAGCTGCATTGATATCTTCACAAACTGGATCACTATTTTTTAAAGAATTTAAGTTTTTGTTTTCATCAGCTGCTACCTGATGTAGAGAAAAGTGTGCAAGACATGTATCAAAATATTGTTATGTTTAACTTCTTCGTTATTTTGGGAGATATTGGATTGCTTCTGGATTTATAAAAAGCAACATTTAAATGGTACCGGAATTCAATTTTGTTTGAAACTTTTTTTAGTGCCAGGAGAGGCGCATTTTCACTCTCAGAATGCAAGAATTCGTCAGCTTCTCCCTACCGGGAAGCATATAAAACCCCCTTCATTCCTCCCATGGAAGCCCTCCCTTCCGGAGTTCTTTATCCGGCCCTGCATGTCTACGTGTCTG
>JAOWAY010420805.1:0-14244 GCA_028565895.1 Goniobranchus geometricus | reverse complement strand
TGTATGTATGTATGTATGTATGTATGTATGTATGTATGTATGTATGTATGTATGTATGTATGTATGTATGTATGCAATGTACATATGATTTAAGCTCTCCACTACCTGCTTGCCCCTACTTCTTGTCCCCTCAATTTTTTCCAGTCAATGCGAGATGTTCAAGTTCCTTATGTTGATTTATATGACCTGAAAACTTCAGCTGTCTTTGTCTGCTTATTTCTAGCAATGATCTTTCTACTCCTGCTTCTTTCAGTATTACATTGTTTGTTTCTTTTCTTTCCATGATATTCTTAGCATCTTCCTCAGAAACTACAATACCGCTGCTTCCAGCCTTTTCCTGCTGTCTATTGAAATATTCCAGCATTCACAACGATATTACAGTACTACCAGACATAAGCCTTTAATACCCTTACATCGGTCTCAATTGAGACATTCCTGTTTATTCTTATGAAAGAGCTCATTATATTGAAACTTGTCTTTAGCAACTGCAATTCTTCTCTTTATTTCTGTGTCACATTTACCATCTGATGTGATTATGTGACAAAGATACTTGCTTTGTTTTCTCTCCTTTGCTTGAAAGATTACAAATGGGATTTTTGACTTTTTGGAATACCATGCATTGTCTTTTTTACATTTAATATTAGTCCAACAATTCCACACAGCAACCCCATAAACCAGTAGTGAGCCTATCACAGACCCAGTGAACCAATCGTGAGGCTTAGAGGCCTTAATAAAAACATAAGACAGATGAGACTGCAATTTTTGGGACACAATTGCCGCCACAGAGGCTTCGAATATCTAGCCATAACAGGAAATATCGACGGCAAGTGCAGCAGTGGAAGACAGAGAAAAAGTTTACTGAAAACATGGGTAATGACGAATGGTAGAAACAGCAGCGTTACATAAGGTTTGCTGAAGATGAGTGGAGGACCATGATCACCAATGTCTGTTCCAGACAAGGTACCGATACTTAAAGAAGAAGATAGAGTAAACCAACGGATACATATACACAGTACATGGAGAGTGAGAGAGACAGAGACAGAGAGAGACAGAGACAGATAGAGGGTGCAGGCAGCAGAAAATATTAAAATCCTCTGTGGGTAACTAACAGATGAGAAGACCAGTTAGAGCAAGACATAACAGCTTGTGATAAAGAAAAAGCAGAGTATCTCAAAAGAAGGCTTAAAAATAATTTTCTGTTGTTTTTTAAGCTGTTTTTTCTTCTTTTTTTTTTCTTTTTTTTTAAGCCCCCTCAAGTAATACCCACTGAGACAAATATCTTGAATTCTGGGATTTCTTCAGAAAGTAGCACTGGTGGAATTCATTCATCAAAAAGGAAAGACAGTACAATAAAATTATTTGTTAAATAAGAAATTGCATGGACAACTTTTGTGAACAGGTCCCTTTAATTCACTCAAAGAGTGCTTCAGAAATTTCACAGAAAGAAATATGGAAAAATGAAATACAATCAATCAATGACAAAGTGAAAAGCTTTGATCAAACGTCAACAAAATACCACAAAAAGTTCAAATATACAATTCAAAGTGGAAACTTGAGGCTACCTCAGTTCACACAGGATAAAAATCAGTAATTCCAATCGTCACACAAAATCTCATTTCAGCAACTTATTATTAAACATACCGATAACTATGCAGCACAATAAATGTACTTAAAATTTATGCAATTTCCTGTTGACTTTGAATACAGAACAAGATAGGTACTTATATTTGTCGAGAATCTTATGATAAATACCCCCCCACCCCCCACTCCCACACCCACTCTCTCTCTTGTTTTTCTTTCCCAAACTCTATCACTAAAACTATTTTCTCAACAGCTCACTTTCCCACAAAACTTATCGATATATTCTCAAAACCAGTGTCAGAGGGAAAAATCTTAATCACCAGGACAGACACAACTTCCTTGTTTAAAAAAATGTAATAATTGCATAAGAAATTTACAATAAAGACATGAACATTCATTAAAGGGTCATGAGTCCAAAGATTGATGCACTATCATCTGTGTAAGTGTAATGAAAAGGCTTTTTATAACATTCATTGATTCATCGTGTTCAAAGTTTCAAACACAGCAATCGTATCAGGAATCTGATGCGTACAAGGGGCAAATTTCTGAAAGATTTCATTATACAATTATTGCCATTTAACAAGATAGGAGATCAAAAACAGTCACTGTATCAGTAAGGATATGCAACACAATGTAGTTTTTGTCATCTTTTTTTTAAATCCATTAAATTCTCTCAAACACCTTCTAGCTTAAGGCTCTAAATCATTAAGGTGGGCTAGGATTACATGCTTACGACAAAAAAAACAACAACAATATTTGAAGCCATAAATTAGAAGGGGAAAAGGGGAGGGAAGTGATATGTGGCAAATGGGAAAGGGGGAAGGAAGAGATGAGTTTGCTTCTCACCAGTACACCACATCATCATAAGGTGAGCCAATGATTGCCTGCAGACTTTTTCTGTGTCACATGTCCTACAACGGTTACTTGATCTAGAGCTAAGTTTTATTCCAACAAAGCACAGAATGGGTGGAAATTTAAAGAATAATCATGCAATGGTTGTTTTACATTTGTTACTTCAAGATATATCATTGTCACATAATCAGCAGAACATGTATCCCTGTTTATTATCCCTAATCATATGTATATAATGCATAATGGGAAGGGTAAGAAGAGAATGTTTCTCGAGAGTCTTCTTCACTTTTGGATTTCCTGTCGCATTTTTTTTAAACTTTGCATGGCCTTGTGAATGACAAGAGGGAATTAGTAAAAGGGAGACATACAAGGTCTCCATAATGTGTAAGTTAAGGGAAAAAAGTGTGTCCAATGATGGAAGAAAGGATTGCAATTCAAGAGCAAAACAGAGTCAGAAATAATTCAACATACATGTAATTCACACAATGAATTAAAAGATCAGTTTTTTATAAATAAGTAGGCATTGTAGGTTGTAATATGCTCTGATCCTTTAATGTGATGATTTTATATGATACATGTTATTTATATGAGTATACTCAGTATGAAGAGGGTTAACATTTCGGTAAGAGGCGTATATTTAAATTTCCAGAGAGTCTCATCAGAAATAAGGAAAATCAATCGAGAGAAAAACAATTACCTTCTGAAACAAAGAGTTCTCATGAACACATCAAAATCTTAATTACTTGAAGTGGAAGATGTAATTTAAGAAACAAAAGCAAGCAAAAATAAAAAAACGTACAAAATTTCCCTGAAATATGTCACTAACTAATTAGAAAGAAAGATGGACACAAATAAAGTAAAGAAAAATACCAACAATAAAACAGAGGATACCAATCAAAAACAAAATGAAACAAAATCAGGTAGGAAGAACAAAGTGTTGAGAAAACTTAAGAATCAATTGAGGGTTCTCAGATTAAAAATGGAAAATTGAAAATCAGAGGAGGCCGGAACACTTTTGAAGAACATATAAATTCAGAGTTGGAAATGGAAGACAATAAATAAATGCAATGATTGATCATGACTGTTGATCTCAAAAGTCACAACTAAACAGCATCAATGTCTCAGCTTTTATCATAAAACAATTTACCAAAAACATAAACAGTCATATCAGGTAATATTAACTCTTATAAAAACCAAAACACAAACACAAGAACAATTAGTATTGAAACTTACAAAAATATCCCTCCTTGTTGTACCTAAGGCAATGTTTGTATTTAAAACAGAAAAAAAACTCCTTAATAAGTACAAGTATCTATTAACAAGCTGAATCACAGTAAATTGAACATTAGAAAAAGGTTCTCAAAGTAAAACAAGGAAATTATTAGTGGATGACTGGATCTGAAAATGGATGTATCCAACCTAATGAAAAAGAAGTAACATATTTATCTTATATCATAAATTTTCTTCTTAATTTGATTGTTAGGCTGGTAATCTTATTGAGATTGGATAAAGTGTGACAAGCTTAATAGAGAAAAGGAAATCTGTGACATGAAAGGTTGAGTAATACGTTAGAGAGTAAAATCTATTTCGTGCTGAATTTTGAGACAGAAGCCATTCTATTTTTGTTTAAAAAGGTAGTCATTTAGTGAAAGGGAAAAGCATATCTTATTACATATATAATTATGACAAACCGCCTTATGATAAACCGCCGTAGATAGTCACTAGGGGCTCTCATATTGTATCAAAATTATTTATCAATATCAGAACTGCAATGGACATTGATTGCCAAACCAGAACATAATATGACAAAGAATAAGAATTCAGTTTTTGGGTGAAACAAACTGTTTGCAATAAAGTTCAATTCCTTACCAACTTATGTGTTTCAAACAGGTTTGCCTCAGGACCCATATTCAGATTATGAGATTAATGTAATAAATTTGGTATATATATTCACAAACTATAACAATATCAATAATACATTGATGACTTCTATTCATGAAGGAGGAAAGCAGCAACTGCATTACTCCAATTAATACGACAGGAAACCCCATGTGCACAATTTGTCACGTTAGAAAGCAATCTGGTCCACCATACGTTAGTCATCATCATCAAGTACAAGGTCTGAGGCAGGCTTTGGCGACCATGACATGCCATTCACTTCACTGTTCAGACAATCTCAGGAAGTTCATGCTATTATTTTTCTGCTTTATACTACACGTAAGTAACCCATCTATTTGAGATGATATTGTAGGGCTTCAGACAAGTTGAGGCATTTGTCCTGGCACTCTTCACACTAAGGAGGGTGACTGATCATATAATGCAGTCATCAACAATGGGCAATAAGAAGAAGCAGCATGGATGTGTTACATGCATTTAAAGCCGACAATACACTAGATGAACTATCACTGTGTTCTTATTACTTTACTATGACTACATTGTCAATTTCATACTAGAAGTTTAATAGAATTTGCTTCATTGGCCAAAATTGCAAAGGAAGGCAACTGATTGAGAGCCTAGAGATTGATTCTTGTTCCATTTTGTAGGCCTACCTGTACTTACCAACAATTTATTTTCTAAATGCCAGAGTTTGTAACGAGTGAAAATTTACTGAGGCTAAATTGCAGTCTCATCAATTACAGACTCCTCCTAGAACCCTGGTCTTCCAGAATGGATTCTTCGGCAATGAGCACTATATTACCAACATTATCGTTGTATTGTTATTCATAATATCATCACTATCATCATTACAGAAACTAACAGACTGATAGACAGTGTCACAAAAATTGATTTCCATGGGACATAACAAAACAGAAAATTAACCTCAATCTGAACAAATTGGGTTAGTTAAGCCAAGAGTGCATTCTCCATCTGTGAATATGGAGAGAATTTTCCTGGTTCATGTTAAGTAATGGTTGATGGTGGTGTTTTCAGCTGAAGAATGGCTTTGGATTTGATTGATTTTCTTTCTTGGTTTTCGTGAGATTGAGATTACTTCATCACAAAAAAATTCTGAAATCCTTCTTCATGGGGACATGCCCCTCTCCAGGCACCTATAGAAAGTGGAAATGCTGATATTATTATCACTACTCTTTATAACCTTCTCCTCACAGGTACTCCATAAATGGGCACACAGGAAGCATGAACCTGTTCTTTTCCACCCCACTGTTTACTGATTAACAAGTATTTATTGATAATTTTTTTGTTTCAATGATTGGTCATACTTATAAAAAGATGCAAGTTCTAGCCAACATCTGAGCTTGCACTCTCAGTGCCATCTACTATTCTATCATGTTTCTGATATATAAACAATTTGATCTAGTTAACATTCAACAATTCATCAAAAAGTCATCTCAAAAAGTTTATTATATTTTCTGCTTTCATTGTTTTTTGAAATGCTGGGAGTTAGACAAAGGAGAAAAAAAATCAACATATGAGAAAATCCCATTCATGATTGACTTATCCAGCATCATTTGTAGTTAAAAAGAATGTGACAAACTCAGCTCCCTATATTTACCAGGGTAGGGGCAACCTTTGAGTTCTTGTCCATTATAAAGCATTTGTTGAAGCAAGTTCCATCAATTATTTTACCCCTCTACATGAATATGAGTACACAATTTCCTATGAGGGTTTCCAGTGGAAGACAAAATCTGCCCCCTATCGCCTACCCATGCATTGCAAGAGGAAATTAAGGTCGCATCCTTTTCTATCCTTTTATCTTCATGAACTCTTCCTACTTCGGTCGTCCCTATCCCGTTCTTCTCCTCTTCCTTAGCCAAGAGCCTCAGGATAAACCCCCTCAGGATCAATTGGACTGTAAACCAAACAATTAATCTTTAGAGCTGAGTAATAGTGTATAGCCATGGCCAAGTATAGGAAAATAAAACCTTCATGACCAAACCTTTTTCTTATTTTCTTTGTCTTGTCAAATGGAATGTAGGAGTCTATTTATTTACAGGCACCATCATAAATAACTTACTCACAACGAAATATAAACACATATGAAAAGGTGAGTAAAATCTTTAAACCATTATAGATCCTGTGTAAAAATCCGTCCCCTCCCCACTCCTCCCAAACTTTTCACGGTTCTCCACTACTGAATAATTAAAATCGGTTGGAAGTGGCTTTCTTGATGGAGTCTATATATAAAATATCATTCCTTGATGAATAAAATAATCTGCTGAATGTTTCCTTTATATCTGAAGAGGCTTTCCATTTTTGTTGTTCTTCCTGAAGGCTTCATGAAGGCCTGAATGGTAACCTCATTTTGGTGATTTCTATAGTAGAACCAATGCAACCCCATTTTCTTTTTGTCTTTTTTAACTTGCAGAGTGATGTGATCTTATTATGCTCTAGAATGGAGTTATTGACTGCTAGTTTCTTGAATCAGATAGAATAAATAATGATTAGACCATACAGCATACTCAACTGGTACTTTAAAAAAAAATAAAGGGTTGTTTCGGTTAAGCTTTAATAAGGCTTCGGTTAGAAAAGGGACAATGAAAATTGAATTAAAATCTTAATTTCACAAAATTAAATCAAAATCTTAATTTTATTTATTCTGTGTATATCTCAATTACTCCTCTAGCCATGTTTCCATCTTTTATGTCTGAACACTGGTCTTAAATGTTCATTAATATTATCTTGTCATCCTTTATATAGATTTAGAGATTGTTAGCTTCTATAAACATACATTGATCACTAGTTTCAAACTAAGCTTAGTTAAAAAGAAGTGTGGTTTTGGAATTCCATATTTCTTACAGAGTGTGGCATTCTGGCCAATTTTGCTTTAAGAGTTGCGTACTGTTAAGGACTATGAGAATGAGTGAAACAACTTCACAAAGATACTGAAATTTTACTTCAATAATTTGTTTCATAAGCTTGCTTTCAAAGTTAAACAAGTCAACTAATTCACTGCTCTTCTTACACTTAACAAGAAGTAAGGCAAAGTGTGGCAAATTGGTTGGAAAGAGACATGCCTTTGAGCTCTCCTTACTTTTTCAGATAAAACAAATTTCAATCAAAGTGCATTATATAAAATCTTATCTTTAAATTCCATAAATATCTAATCAAAATAAAATTCTTTCAATGTTAAGGGAAGATTTACAATGTAATTGGGAATGCTTTGATAAAGCTCAAGCAATTTGAGAAAAAAAAAAAAAGAAAAAGGAGGAGGAGGAGGAAGGAAGTATATGGGGTTGATTGAAATGAACAAGAAATTGCATGCCTCAATACTCAATACTTCTTAAAGAAATACGACAAGACTACAACTACAACAGATAAATTGTTTTTGATAGAAAAAAGATGACCTGAAACACACAAGCTGGTTGGTAAATTTTGTACTCCCAGGTGTTTTCATTATGTTCTTGATTACCTTCTTTACTCCCAAAAAGAACTTATCTTATGGAAATGAAGGTGAGAAAACAAGTTTGACTTTCACACATTACAAGTCAAAGTCAGAGCAAATGTAGCACAAGTATGATTTTTATAATACAGTTTTTAAATAAAGGCAGTTTGGGGCTAGTTATATGCACTTCTGAGAAAGACAAACCATCACAAAAGAGTTCACTTTTTGGTACCAACATGGTCCATATTGGATGCTGCTCCTCATGTTTAAAGCTGGGAATTCCGTACAAATGAAAATATCTTATTTTGTTACATGATCTTAGCTTATAAGATTAATGGGTACATTTTCTTTTCTATCCTTAACCATATTCCTAAAAATAGTGTCCATGATCAACATACGTTATGAGTGACACTAAAAATATATATAAATACATATATATATGTGTGTGTGACATATTTTATGAAACATATTTCTTTCATTCAACCAAATGATAATGCAACAATATTTCATAATTACGGAAGCCACCAATTCAATTTCAGACAAGCGGATGATCTCTCTCTCTCTTTCGTCTCTCTCTTCCAATGTCAAAGAGGTCATTTTGCAGTCATGGATATAAATAAATAAAGAAAATAAACAAAAAAACAACCCAAGATAAAGGTAAAGCTCCTTTTAATAAATGACAATGGTAATTATAAGCTAATACCTGGACTACATAAAGATAAATCAAAAACATTGATTTATGTTTTATTTCACTTTTACAATTAGAAGAAGGCATATGACCACAGAAGTAGAAAGACATAACTTACAGCCTAGTTTATTCTTTTCATTATGATTTGAAATAGTGGAGGTCTCAAGGATAATCTCCTCTTTTATCAGCTGCCGAGATCCCATATAATCGATAAATAAATAATCAACCAACTTTTTCAGACAACGGTAAGTAAAAAGTTCCAGTGGAAAAATGAAATGGCATGCTCAGGGAAGTTTTAGAATATGCCTTTAATATGACATGGACAAGCGCAGAGCAGAATTTCATTTGAGGACAAAAAGTAACAACATCGTAGCATGCCCGTTCATGAAAGTAGAGGTCAGATGAAATGCTCAGACATCCTTTAAGTAATACGAGCTTTGAAAAAGACACATGGAAACTGTAGGGTACATTATCGAAAACATTTACATAAGGGTAGGGCTTGAATATCTAATGAAAATATCTGTTGAATTATCTGCTTAAGAATGGTTGAATGTAAAATTGTATGTTTCTGCGCAGAATTATCTGCTAAAGAATGGTTAAATGAAAAATTGTGTTTTTCTGTAACATGCAACTAACCCGATTAATATTAATTTTTTTTTTTTTGTTGTTAAAGAAGAAAAGGATAAACCAAAGTAAATGTAGAACGTGATGGGGCATAAAAGAACAAAAAAGGGTCCATATGGATTCCTTACATCCTGTATAAAATCTGAATATCACCAATGCAGATCAATGTAAATTTATCACATTATAACATACACATTTTACTTTACATGATGACCACATGTATCTTATTGAACAATAAGCTCCATAGTGCAATGCAAAATGACTCTTATGGAAAGTTTGGTAACTTTTTAGAGGTATCTGGAGATACAAAAATGAAAGCATGGGTACATGGTAACAATAGTAACAAGAGTTAAATAGCTGTGATATTGCTTCTGGCACGATGGATTAAAGGATTTTATGATCAATAACATTATCATGCTCTAAGTGGACTGTGGCTTTTATTTGAAATGCTTTTACAATATCTGAGTATTGAAAGTCATTTAATCTATGATGAGTCTATTTCTATTCTTAAGCATTTTATTTCTTCACTTACTATCAAGCATTATGTGACAATGAAATTACTGAAAACATTCAATAAAAATTATAATGATGACAGGTTATATATCAGATATACATTTTTATACAAATCTTAACATTGAACTGCAGCACAACTCTCAACTGTCTATTAAACAAATCATCAGCACACTACTTTACACCAGACATCTCTAATCTAGCACAACAAGATCATTCACAAAGACACAAAAACAAAAGTTAAATTCAAAACTTATAAACTTGTGATCTTTAGGCAACTGTTTCACTGCCTCAGACAGTTTTGACATGAATTATGCATTTCCAGACACAAATTACACATATCAAAATCTAAGATGGACATTAAGCATTTTCACACATTTTAGGCAATATGAGCTAGGAAAAGCTAGGAACAGAATCCTCAAAGCACAAAGGTGGCTTCCCCTTATTTATACTTGATTTACAGCCAGTGTTAATCCAATATATGCCTGACGGGCTCCTTTATAAATTTAGCGCAGATGCTGTTACCCAGTAAATGGATGGCCACCCCATCTTTATAACTTTAGCTCATCTATTGCTATATGATGCAAATAGTTATTTCCTAGAAAATCCTGAGCTCATGAAATTTTGATCGAGAACATTTCCGAACACTGAATCACACAAGCTTTTTTCTAAGGGCTGCCAACAAAGACTGTAAAGAAACATGAGGCAGATTCAAAACAAATCTGATAAGTGAGCACAATCCACATGTACTTGTGCCTTGGTCAAAAATTGTTTATTTATCTTCCTTTCGCAAGATGTTTGTGGTTTGAATGTGGTGATGGCTGAATCAAATGTTAAGTCTTTGGAAAAAGTCTATTCAAAATTTTCTCCCTCTGTCAAGATGTAAATTGCAAATAAGCTCTGCTCAGAAATATTATAACAGTAGCAGTTATATAAAATCATAATTAAAAAAAAAAAAAGTTAGTATAAAGCTTTTCTTTGTAAAATATTAAGATTCACAATCTTGCAAACAATCAAACCATGTAATATTACAACTTAAACAGCACAAACAAAATTTGTCCACCAGACCATTTCACGACATTAAGTTTGAAATTTAGTGCATCTGTATACAGGGTTTACACCAAAATGCACAGGCAGGTACGGTCCATCAAACTTTGTAAGAAGCAAAGATTCTTGTACCTCAACCAAATCTATCTCTGCAAATCGAAATTATATTAACCTAAATCAAGCAAGACTGATTCGATGAACAGTTTTACACCATGCTGGTCAAAGGATTTGGCACATCACATCTTATGATCAGCGAACACACCTACCATTATCATAACACTTAAATTACTTTCATGAGCTGTATGATAGTGATAATGTTCTGAAGTGAGTAGTATGATCTCCCCAAACTGTCGACTATTTGAAATAAAATTATCAACAATATATGGGGCAAATTGACAAAACTAACTCGTCTCCTGATGTAAGTAACTTACAAACTGGCGGCTAACCTGACAATATCATTTGACTAGGTCATTACAGTGCCTCACTATTTTTGGAGATATTATCCGTTTTCCTGGACCAACTTTGATGAAATAAAGTGCAAACAACTCAGAAGAAATATTTCTATCACCGTGAGCCATTTAGCTGGATGGAGACTATAAGGGTATGTTCTAAGATGCAATCAAGAAATCCCACTAATAAAGCAATGGCATTTTACTTTGCTGGAAACAATAAAAGTACTAGAGGGATACTGGAAACAATGCTTCCAATCACACTAAACAACGATCTGTGAAAACTTCAAAACAATCCAATGAAGCTAACATAACTAACAGAATCGGAGAAACACAGATAAATGGCACAAAACAGACAGGAGTGGATTGCCTTCAGCAGAGTTTCAGAGAACAACTGAAGCTGCGAAGTCCGATGATCCTGACAGTGCAAAGCTATAAAGAAGGAGAGGAAAAAACATTTTTCACCTTATCAACTTGCCATACCTACCTATGCATTTTTGGGGGACACCCTGTATGTCCAGATTTTTCAATGAGATTAAAGTTATCATTCAATTCCTTTTAAGCAATGAGGGAGAGAGTTTCAAAAATAGGGTGTCAAAAAGAGAAAGAAACTGTCTTCTCCTTTCTTAAATGTTGTTATATTCTTCACATGAAAAGTTGAATCATATTATTTTAACGGCAAAATGATAGTTTGACCAAAAGTTTATAATAATACCTCATTTTAGCAAAGATGAAATTATGCCTGCCTCCTTCATTTCCTATACTTTTATTTTCATATCTTGAATTGAAAATGAGCAATCACAATGCATGATTATATTCAAACCTGACTATCAGCAGCCATGCATAAGCCATCTTTCACTAATTTGAACCATTTTCTTCATGGCTTCAAGTTCTAAGTTAAAAGAAAATATGTCTAAATAACAGTCCTGGGTGTCCTTCCTCAGCACTGTGCTGAAAATATCTCATTGAGTTGACAAGGATTCGGCAGTTAAAATTAAACATGAAATACTTGAAGCATAAGGGGAAAGCTTCCACTATAAGTGAAAAATAAATGATGAATTTAACATGCCATAAAATAACAAAAAATTGTTAAAAGAAAGAAAAAAAGATGTCAAAATTGGAAATTTTATTCGGGAATGATAGGAGAGTAAAGGGACATCTTTGTTGTTTGATGTTTTAGGGCACTTTCTTTTACTAAGTCTAGTCTTTAAAATAACAGAAGCAATAAATAAATATCTATTTCATACCCTGTCTCCTTATTGAATAAGTCAAAACCAACACAAATAAAAGAACAATATATTATATTATGTCATAAAGATGTGAACATATCTCTACACATGAGACAATCAATAAACACAATGTGTATCAAACTTGGAACTGTGAACAGAGTATCAAAAACTCAAGAAATGTTTGCAATGGTAAAAACTTTTTAAAATGTTCAACCATAAAATGAAATGAATGCTAACAAACAAATCTTAAGGGCTGGGAGTGATGCAAAACAAAAGGAAAAAAAATCCAATTGCTCAGTAATGTGGGCTTCATTAAGATAACAGCAGGATTAAAAGTGGCAAGCAGAAGTAATATCAGCAGAAACGAGGTCCTTAGCAATGAACAAACTTAATTACAAAAAGTTGTGCCATGATGGGCGGGGATGGCCACATTAAAGTTGTAACAAGACACGAGTTGCCATAAAATCTTACAATAGTTTTACTCTTTCTTCTTTCTTTTCCAGACATCACAATCTTTATTCATCTATAGGTAATTGACATCTTTGTGGATTATACTGGGAAAAATGTGAATAAATGAACTGAAATATTTTCACACAAATGAGGGTGAAGGGGTGAAAGGGAAGAAAACCCACAACATACATAAGTTCAACCTTTTAAGAAAAAGAATCCCCAAAGCCAATTATCAAAATGTTATTTTCATCATCGCAAAATACAGAATGCACACACAAAAGAATCCCAGAAAAATGGATTAATGGAAGGCAATGAACAGGGAGAAAAAAAAAAGATCAGTTAATCAAAGCAGTTATGTTCGAACAACAAAAGAAAAAAAAAAAGACACCTCACGATTAGAAGTATAACTGAAGCTATCACAAACTTGCTTTTCAAAAACCATGTCGTATGTGAGCTTGTGTGTGTGGGTTGAGTCGACAAAAGTACTCCTCAGAGATTGTGGATATAATATAATATCTCATCTATGTGGATGTATTTACAAGAAAGTTAATGTGTAATAAGACATTCTTTATGACCTCCTGTGGTATACAAAGTTTTATTTCATTAATGTTAATACGGAAATACTGGGTCACATGATGACTAGAAATATATTGACCTCAATATGTGAATGTCACTGTAATAATTCTTGAATAAGATATGAAAATATTCAGAAATTTTTCTCCCATGACTTTTGTGGCACTAGAATACATTTTGTCACTTAACACCAAGACGGTCAATGACAGGAGAAACATCAAATTGAATAAGTTTGTCTTCTCTAAGCCAAGTTTCATCATTGAGAGAGATTTTTTGCCTAGTACCATTGACAATAAAAACAAAAAAAAGTAACACTCCCATCCATATCCACACACCCCTACCCTTAAAAACAAAACAAAACAAAACAAAAACCTTAAAAAAAAAAAACCCTGCTAGTGGGCTTTTTTTTTTTTAAAAAAGCACACTTTCATTTAAAGTAAAGAAAAAGTAACATATTTAAAAAAAAGGACATAACAACCATAATTCAAGTCCCATTGAATGAGACATTGGTCTCAGAAAAAAGGCAAAAAAAACAAAACCAACAAACTGAAGCAATGGGACAACTGTAAGAAAACATTACATAAAGAAAAAAAGTAAGTATTAATATCAAAACAAAACACAATATAAAATAGAAAATCAACAAAATAAATCTACACATCTGATCTCATATAATCATGACTGACAACGGTTTATTACGAAACAGCTTGAAAATGACCTTCACAAGTGAAAATAATTTTGGCTGTGGAACAAATACAATGTGATAAGTATTTATTTTTATTTCCTTATAAAAGAGGCACGAGGAATTATCCTAATATAGAATAGTAAATAACGATATTCCAGATAAAAAACAGAAAGATGGGGAAGGGAGGTGGGGAGAGAGAGAGAGAGAGAGAGAGA
>JAOWAY010420694.1:0-14248 GCA_028565895.1 Goniobranchus geometricus | reverse complement strand
ACCCTGCAAATTCCCATTACTTCATTACAGCAATGTTGTAGTCTGAATTGATCAATAAATGGATAAGCAACATTTTGGGTGAGTTTGGCTATTTTAAACTCATTATGGCGTTCTGTATCGATCAACTACCTAGGTGGTCACTTACTTTTGAAAGAGAGTATAGATTCAAAAAGTGTAATTGGGTTAGTATCAAAGTGGACTGATATTGTCATCTTCCCAGACGAAGAAAGAACATACGGTTAAATTAGTCTGTCAAATCTTGTCACATGCGTGAGTGCGGCCATTCAGTTTTGTATTGACAAACGGGACCTTACTCAAGAAGCCATGGACACTGCAATTTTTTTTAAAACCTTATCAATGAGACTTTTTGGATTCCCAGAATATGTCAGCCCCTCTTCCAAAATGAGCTATCAATCAGAGAAATTTGGACAACAAATATAAAAGTTTGACTGCTTTGTTTCTTTTATGAGCAGTTGGAAATTTACCTTTAAATGTAAGTTTGTGTCCATTCCAAGTCACAGTGGGAGGGTTATTGATATTGTAGGCTCTGAAACACATGTGTTTTACATTGATTATGGATGAGAAGTTATTGAATGTTCCATGCCTTAGAAAATGCCACCCAGGTCATGTGGAAAACATGCGTAGTCGTATCCAAGCCTATAATGATTTCAATGACCATCCACATTTGACTCAGTCCATCAATGCCATAAGACGTTTAACCAGTAGTTTTTCCGCTAATTGATAGCTGTATTTCAGCCGGCAAGAATTGCACTGATGATGATAGGATCTAGGAAAGAGGAAGTTCTAAACCATTTCATCATCCTTCAATTTCAAGCTCTGCATACTCTTTTCCTACAAGGATTAATGATCCCGAGCTATCAACTTCTGATTCTGATGTTCAAGAATCTTCTGCCATTGACAAGGATGTTAATGTCATTGAATACACTTGTGGTTCTGTCTTAAGATCATTTTCAAAAGGTTTTGATGGTTACAACATAGGCAATATATATGTTTTTCAAAATGTCTTGAAGGCAACATCGTGTACACAACTTTCATTTACTGCCATAGAGGAATATTACGAAGGTAGTTTGTTCATAGCAAGCTCTGGGATACAAGCTGTAACCCAGAAACTAGAAATTTGTTTCTGTAGTGTAACAGCATTACCTCATTATAAGCCTGAACTGAACACAACTCAATTGTTTATGGCTAACAGCCTTGAAGAAATGGAGGTTGTTAAGAGTCCATGCAGCCATATGCCAATTCTATTGACACATTTTATCAGAGCAAACATTGATCTGAGGATTATATTCCAATACTTTAAATTATTCAATCAATCTTAAAAGAGAGGCTTTGAGTTGAAAAAAGTTAAGAAATCTCATTTCTAACCATAATTATGTAATACCTTAGGCTCCTTACCCCTCATCACACCCATGGTTCTTTATTGCAGATGAGACCAGATTCTAACTAGACGTTCATTCTGGAAAAATGTTACCTCTTCTGGGAAACGATATTATTACCAGCTGTTGACAGAGATCAGAACAATGATTACCACCCTCATTTGTTTGAATGTTCCTATCATTCAATTCTTTCCTAAAGTATTTTTTTTTTCCTGATTCTATTTTAATTATTTACTTATTTATAATTTGTTGTTGTAGAATTGCCTGAGCTAACAATCTAATACTAATACTAGTACAATAAGGGGAATAATATTGCATAAATGATATTTTATGGTTTTGTTTTATTACATGCTAAATGAAAAAGATTGCATTAGAAATAAGTCAAAGTTGCAGTTGGAGAAGCGATTTCAAGAGGGGTTTAAAAATTATATCAATAATAAAATATGTTTAATCAAAATTGCAAATTATAACAAATAAAGTAAGTTGATTTCAACAATTTGGACAAACAATGACGATGAAAATTAAATTTTTTGTTAAAACTCTTAATTATGTTAGAATCTCTGTGGTCAACTTTTGTTCTATTCCCAAGTTATTTTTGTATTAAGGGCATGTGACTACAATAACATGATACTGTCATATGGTCATTTGTCAAAAATTGAGCAATGATAATGTTACTTGTAATGCATGTTCAAAAAGCTAGAAATAATCAACTGTCCAGTGTACTCTTCCCAAAACTTACATGTAATGACACTACATGGTTTATGAGCTGTATCTTATAATCTATCAATATTGTTTAACACTGTTATATTACAAGCTGTTAACTCCGCACTAATCACATTTTCCAACATGCACATTCACTAGTTATTCAATAATAAATCTAAAGAGATAGCATTGTAGTGTTTAACCCATTGCCCTTCAATGCGCCCGATCGCGGCCGGTAGATCTATATGCGTGTCACTTCAATGCGCCCGATTGCGCCCGCTGAGAACCGGCTCAACGTACGTGTACTAGAACTCTTATAGAAGTGAAGATTGGAAGAGTGTATTAAAGCTCTTCACTTCCGGAAGTAGAGCAGACTTTAAAGTGAAAGTAGCCGTTTACGGATTGAAAATCGAGTGAGAACTTCATGAGTTACGATTTTTTTCTCCTGACTGACTTTATTGCCTGCTCGAGACCAAAAACCAGCAACAATGGCATTTGAATTCTTGAATTCATTGATCAATACGGATAATATAAGTGAGACAGACGATGAAGAAGAAATAATCAGTGATAATTTCAATGAATCAGACATCGATATTGAGTTAGAAGAGCCCGATGATGAAGTAGATCTAGAATCCAGTGAGGAGACAGATGAAGAGGTGGTTGGTGATCAGCACGAGGAGTGGACTGATAAACTAAACGATGTTTTGGTGGAGGAATTCACTCAGTTTAGTGGAAGTTTGGTTGACTTAGATGAAAACAGTAAACCAATAGACATTTTTGATTTATTTTTCCCCCCATCCTTTTATGAGACAATAGCTATTCAAACCAATCTCTACGCTGAACAAAAGCAACAGGAAGCTGGACGAGCGGACAAATATTGGAAGCCTTGTACCCCGCAAGAAATTGAAAGATACATTTACATAAACATCATGTTTGGGATACATAGTGTTCCAGACCTGGATATTTACTGGTCATCTGACCCGGCTCATAGAGTCCCAAGCATTGCTGATGCTCTTAGTAAACTGAGGTACATCAAAATAAATCACTAATTTCATTTGACGGACTCCGCAGCTCAAGCGCCTAATGGACAAGAAGGCTATGATCCTATCTACAAAGTGAGACCTGTCCTTGATACAGTCAGAAGCAAGTGCAAAGAACTCTATAAGCCTTCTAGAGAAATAAGCATTGATGAGGCTATGGTCAAGTTCAATGGGAGGCTGGGATTTAAGCAGTACTTGCCAAGCAAACCGTGCAAGTACGGTATAAAAATCTGGTGTGCCGCTGAATCAAAGACGGGATACCTCCTGAATTTCTCAGTCTACACTGGGAAGTCAGAAACAGTTGACAGCAAAGATGGATTAGGACATTTTGTGGTAACAAATGTTGGGGCTGATTACTTGAATAAGTATCACACATTTTATTATGATAATTTTTTTTCGTCGATCAAGCTCGCCCAGGATTTGCTCAACGTCGACACATACTGCTGTGGGACTGTTCGTTCAAACAGAAAAGGATGGCCCTTTCCCAAAGAAAAGCTTAAGAAAGGGGATATCAAGATAAAACAGAAGGGAAATCTTGTAGCTCTCTCGTGGCGGGACAAACGAGAAGTAAACCTTCTGTCGACGAATTGTAATCCATCGATTTCTACGGCAAACCGCAGATCAAAGGCTGGACCGATACAGGTGACAATTCCTGGTCCTGTCCTTGATTACAACGACCATATGGGCGGTGTTGATCTCGCCGATCAATACCGCTCTTATTACCAAGTCGGGAGATCCTCAAACAAGTGGTGGAGGTATCTGTTTTGGTTTTTAATCCAAACCGCCATGGTCAATTCATTCCTTGTTCTGAAAGTCTCAGTTACGAATGCCAAGCGGAAATCACCTGCTGCTAGGCACCTCATCTTTAGAATGAGTGTTCTAGACAGCATGCTGAAACGCACTAAATCGGAATGCATTCCCAGAGCTATTGCTGAGACCCCATCAGTTTCCTCACAAAATGCACCGGCCGACAAGCACAAGAGCGTCCGCATTCCAGGAAGGAAAAAACGGTGCTATCAGTGCGCAGCTGATAAGCGCAAAACACCCAAGAACAGAACCCCTGAAACTGTGTATGGATGTACTGTATGTGGTGTGCATCTCTGTGAAGGTGTTTGCTTTGTGAAATTTCATAAATTATTGTAATGGACTTATTAATATTCTGTCAAAGTCACATAAAGAAAGATGATGAACACGTTGGAAGGTATTTTTTTCACATTTTTTTATTTCAATAATTTTTTCGTAACCCTCCCATTACACAGACACCTACATATCATACATCACATTAAAGAGCTTTTATTCTTCTTTCTAAACATATTTTTTGTATGCTTCTATCACAAAAACTTAATGAGTAATGAATTTTTATGTTTTGTATGTCAATAGTCATGCAAGAGTTACCTCCCTGCCCTTGAAGTGATGGGGATAGAAAGCTGCGGGAAGGCTTGAAGGGCAATGGGTTAAATATGGAATCAACATTTTGAGATGGCCTCTACACACCTCCTGAACATCTTTGAGATGAGTTGGATAGGAGGGTGAGAAATATGCCACACCTACCACAAATATATCTGAAACTTGGAAATGTGATACAACAAAAGAAATAGGTCAGAAAAAAATCTTGAACTTTTTTGAATCAATGGAACCTCAATGTGAGTCTGTAAAAGAGCTTGAGGGGGTTACATGCCATACTAATTGCATTTTAAGGTTGGATTTTACGAAGTCACTTGTAATTAAAGTTATCCCTCTTAAAATACCTTATAAGTATCAGGCTGATCTTTCGGTTGTCATATAAGAAAAATCCTTGTTTGTGCCAAGTTTTATCACAAACACTTGATTAACAATGTGTGAAAGAACTTTTGGTACATGGTATATTATTCTACCAATTCCTATCTTCAAACACAACAACAATGAAAATAATAATTATTACTATAACAATGAAAAGCCATAATTTGTTTAAAGGTTATAGATACAAAGTTTTCTAAAAGTTTCTAAAATTTTGTCACCTATCATTAGACATTGCATTTTATAAAAACAGCGATACGTGGCCATCTTAAATCAAATCATCAACGTCACAGATTTTAAACAATGATTCCACATTTTACTTAAAACTATCAATCTTAAACTTGTATTACATCAAAGGTAAATGTTTCTGATTACATCTGCCTTGCATGATAACTTCATTTTCAGATTTTGGTTTTACACTTGACCACTTATCTAAGCTCTTCTCTCATTCAGAGGCGCTCACGGTGATAGTCTTTTTCTTCGGGTCATCAAAGCGATCCATAACAGATAAATTCAACAACATCATTGTACCTGAGATCAGGATGATGACGAGAAGCGCTGATGGCACTAAGCCCATCCAAATAGCTGTGTTGAAAAAGCCGATACAATCTTGGGCATTGAAAAACTGATTGTTCTGTATACGAAAAGCTTGCAGCTGGTGGAAAAAAAATCAAACCATCAATATGAAAAACAAAAAAAATGAATGAAGATTCGCAAAGCGCAAAAAATGTTAACACATCATACAACAGTGTTGTTTAACCATTTTTGTTTTCTCCGATTTGGAAACATGGTGTAAATGGTCATTTAAATAAACTGAATGTTTCCTTTCTACTTTTCTGTATGTAAATTCATAATCTACTCCTTGTAATTCATAAAATACGGAGACAAAATATAACTTTAAAAGAAATTAAACAAATAAATGAATAAATAAAAATAATAATAAATAAGTGAATTTAATCACTGGACAGATAAAAGAAAAATAAACCCATAAAGAAGCAGATAATAAAGAATAAGTTACATAATAAATGGAGGCTTTAACATATTTCTTAACAGAATTACAGAGTACATTAGGTTAAGTAAAGATGAGAAGATCCAGAACTGCCAGTATTGGATTCGATTATCTGATGGTGTAAGGCTCTTTTCAACTCTTACTAGGCTATCCCAGCACTAGTGGAAAAGGGCAAGATGATAGGCCACTTAAAAGTAAAAGAGACCAGAAGTAGCAGACACATATTTTTCAGAAGGGAAAAAGAAAGTTGCCAAAGAGGAAATGAGGCATTAGTATAAACAGCAAAAATAAGTTGAGAGATGATCTAAAGACAAAATTCATAATCCCTCTCAAGAAAAACAGGCTGAATACAGTCCACTCCACTTGCACAAAGCCAGCTGTAGAGATCTTTAGATGCAGCAATGAGTTTCAAAGGAGGAAGGCCAATCACATTTGTTGCCAAAACCCTTAGTTTGACCCCATCCTAAAGCTAAAAACACTGGAAGATCTTGAACGCCTAGTTATCTAAGATCTATTGCAAAGAATGGATGGATACACTTGACAAAAAAGATCACCGAAATTGCTTTATTGATAATGAATTGATTCCAAGATGATTAGCTGCCTGAGTCTTTGAGGAGAGAGCAAATCCTGAGAAATAAAAATACTGATAATCTGAGTTGCATACAATGAAAAATCAGGACCTGAAGGATAAGAAATTGGGATCGAACTGAAAATTCAGAAAAAAATCGGGTTTGTTCCAAATTAAATCAGGACCAGCAACAGAATGTTACCTTCAGTGCCCAGGCATGTTGATGTAATAGTCAATTGATTTTGCCATAATGTACAACCATTTGATGTATTAATGAAAAAAAGATAAAAGACAGACAATAAAAAACAACTGACAACATAAATTGAACAGAAAAGCATGTTGGGGAAATTATGCAATATCAGGTCTGCAAAGAACTGGGTAAAAATAAAGAGTAACATACCTGAAAGCCATCAAGTTGGACAAATGTGCCTTTAGCATATGACATATTCTTGTTATATACAGTTTCCAAGTCCAATTTAAAATTTGTACAGTGGAAAGAGTACGGGAAGGGGATGGTGGAATCAAGGCCGTATGCAGTGACCAGTGCGTCATTAAATGACACGTTATTGCCAGCGATACTCAAGGTGGTTTCATCGATGATCCAACTGTCCTTTCTGTTCGTCAGCTTCATTCTAAAGACAGGAAGAAAGAATAAAACGTTAATATGAAGCAGACAGACTGAGAAAGGACAGAGAGTTAGTGGAAACTGAGAGATCAGTTCATGCTGTGAAAAATCAAGATTCCAAGTTCCAGACATGGTGGAGCAGAATCTTCACAAAAGAGCACGGATACATTTGACAATCCATCTTCTGTCTCCACTCTTTATATAAGCAGCAGCAGAATAATTAAAATGCTGATGGTGTCACATATTCAAAATTTTTTTCCACAAAATATTTAAACTTCAATTCCAAATGGATGTTGCCTGTTGAATAACATCTCCTAGTCGCAGCTGTTGATCCTTTAAATAACTTTACTGTTACATGGTTTAGGTGATGTGGTGCTTGCATTGGGGAAGTCATGTATAAATTACCTAGAACAAGGAGGATCTTGATAGAGACCATGTCATGAGTTCAAGGATTTGTGTTTTACTTAAATATGGCCTCTACTTGAAATCACAGCATATCTGGACTGATGTGTAGAATACTTCTACATTTCATAAAATCAGAAAAAAAAAGTCAACTTTGTGCACTGAACAGATGACTTCCAGTACTGCACAGGAGCAATAACATGTTTGAACAGCTTGTGAATAATTTCACATCTTTATTGAATTATGGCATATTCCTTGAAAATTAATCATAAACATCCAGACTTTCTTAAAGAAAATCCTAATAAAACAATACCATTCCACAATATTTCACTTCAATTTTCTTATAAATTGAATTAGATGATTGAAGTTAATTGATAGCCAAGTGAATAGTGAACACAATGGCAGTCCTACTTGATGAGTTCTCATAGCCGTCTGTCAATTGATGAACTTGCATGTCCTTCGACAGATTTAGATCTCTAGACTCATTGCTATCATCCAACATTTCAAAGTCTGAATCAATAGAAATATTAGATTGTGTACCATCTGCATTTATCCACATAAAGTTGATAAAAATATGAAGTAGATCTTAAATTCTGACATCAGAGTGAGTACCAGTGTTGCTCATATCATGCACATAGTTTTCATAAACAAGCTGTCGTGAGTGAGAAAAGGAGAGCTTTTATATTGCGCTATGTCCACTTAATGTGCTACAGAGCTTTACAAGGGTCCCCAACAACAGCAACAAATACCATGACAGAAAAGATAGGCCCCCAGATTAGGCAATAGTACAATTATTTTATCTGGCATGGAAAACACTGCTAACGTCAAGGTATTCATTTTAAACCTGAGTGTGATGAGAAAGTGTGAATAAAGAACCTTTTCCAAGGACTCAACTTCGTACCGCCCGGGTGAAATCAAACGCAGGACCTCATGGTCGATAAGCAAACTTGCTACCACTAGACTACGAAATTAATCTGGTTATTTTTTAAATTTTTGTTAGCACATATCAATACATTAAAGACCCACTCAAGACAACCAGGAAGGCTTTAGTAACTGATAATAATGTTAAAAGCCAGCCTAGGACATGACATGGGTACCACTGCAGTTCAGGATGTCTGCTATGCCAGCAACATGCTGAAGTTCACGATGGTAAAAGTTATTCATATTTAAATCCTAATATGGCATATGTTTTGTCTACTATTTTCAGTATTAATCTCTAAAATTCTTGAACATCATTGGCGTCTCTTTGGACATACTTTGGGGAGAGACGAAAACATCCCAGTCAGAAAGGCCATGAGATTCTATTTCACAAGAACCTCCAAACAATTTGCAGGTCGTCCACCAATCATGCTACCAATCATCCTGAACAACGACCTCACCAAAATAAAAAATGACACAGTGACATCCAGACTGAAATCCATCAAAGATCTGGAAAACATCACCTCATATGCCAACTACAGATGCAGGTGGAAGAACCTGACAAAGAAGATCCTGAAGGCAGCCAAGGCATCCCGGTCAGGTGACAGGGAGGCGACAGGCAATTAAGTCAGTAAGTCAATCTAAACAATTTTTACAATTGAGACATGGAAACAACATACACTTGATTCAGATCTTTAACACTGGATTTATGTGATGCGACGCAAAGTAATGATTACGTGAAATTATCCAATATGTATCCAGAACTATTCCAGAGAACTGATAAAAAGGACATGAATCATAGGTGAGATGAAATGAAATGATAGAAAAAAGAATATAAAATTATACATGGAATATAGTTATGCATCATCACTTCTAAACAGCAACATACTTACGTGACAGTTACATTGTAAAGATCAGATGAGCTGTTCTTGGATTTTTCATTAATAAAAGAGAGGACAACTCTGTAAACAAAAAGATAAAAAGGAAAACTTGTAAAAGTAAACGCGAATTTCCTTCTTTGAGAAGCACAGGAGCAAAGTTGACCAATGTCGAGGTGCCTCTGCTCCAAATGTTCTAGCTTACTACATTTCACAAGATGGCGTTTTCAATCAATCTCAGTTGTCTCAATATCAACCACAGATTTTTTTTCCAATAAAATATCACAAATCAAGGCATACAATCCAGATGGTGTTTGCTATTATAAAGTTGCTGGCAGTCCACCTTACTCTCTATCCCTATCAGTCAGATGGTAAGGCATGACAATACACTCCATGGTCAAACTCAAAGCAAACAATCTAAGGGGAATCTGTGGTCTTGTGATCACTACTTCAACTGCTGTGAAGTAGCCTGAGTTAAATTCTTGATCCTGCAAAGTCAGCCATTTGCTTGTTATTAAATACTAAGTTATTGTCATACATCTCAAACACAGTAAAAATGGTGGAGTGCTACTGTTGACCAAATAACATGAAATAATCTAAAATACATAAAATTTGTACTACATAACTATAAAGACGGGACGGAGATGAGACATTTCAGGTCCCACCCTTTGTCAGACAACACAAAAAGACAAGTAGACAAAGCAATTACATTAACGTATAACATGCATTTACAGAAAAAACGCCTGTCACCTGTCCACTCTTTATAGTTGAGTGGTACAAATTTTGTGTTTTACTTAACCTCAGCCAGAGGTAAAATAGCTGTGGAATGTTTTTGTTTGTTTGTTAGTCTACGGCTCTTTTCAACTCTATAATTGGTAATAGGAGAGAACCTTAGTAGCAGAAATAGGATAACAGAAGGGGAAAAGCAGTTGCAAAAGGTGAAAAGAAGCATTTTATTAAAAAAATCATGTTAAATATCATTTCATACAAGACCCCATAGAAATTATCATTTATCTGAAATAAATAGAGCCAAAAACTAACCATTGACCACCAAGCCCACAAATGTCCATCACAGTAACCAGCTAAGAATAATTAAATCTTTCATCTGAGACAATACTTGGTCCATCTAAACAGCAATAAATGGGCATGACAAGTAACTGGGTACAGTAGTATACAGTCATCATGATTAATGTCATCATCATCTTCCATAAAGTGGATGAACCTGACGAAGAAGATCCTGGAGGCAGCCAATGCATCCCGGTTGGATGACAGAGAGGCCACGGGCAATTTGTTTTCTTCATGTAGGCTTCTTTAGGAGATGAACTGCATGATCCATCAGCTCAAAGAAGCCTGCTGAATGGGAGGGGAGTATTTTTGAATAATAAGTATGCATTGATTTCTTCAGAGATTGGCAGGGTGAGGTGGATGGCCTTTGAATTGTGGATTGTGCCACTTTCCTGCAAGGCCTATAAGCCATAGACCACTATTGCGTGATGGACAGGTCGGATGACAGCTGAGGCTGACAGTGGGTTCAAATGGTTAAAAGTTTGGTGTGGCAATATCTGGATGTAAGAATGAAAGAATTGCCAAGGGATGCATTCTTACGCAGAAATTACTGCATTCCATCTTATAATGACATCTCTTAATATAACAATGCCTTGGAATAAATTTTTCTCAATATTTTAGAAATGTTCTTCACTACTTAATCAAATAAATATACACAAAAACCAATATCGGCTCTTCAGCTCTCTAGGCTTAGATGATGCCTAGGAGAGATATTTGAGCTACTTTTGTACAGACAACACAATCACTCGAAATAAAAGTATCTAAATATGTGGTAATATCAGTGACACTGAACTTTTTGAAATAATAATAATCTTCAAAAAGATCTTACACATGACATAATGAACTTATTGCTCCCATCATGAAAGGAAGCATTGCAATAACAGTTATGGTGTGGAATTATCAAAGGTAATCGGATATTTGTCACATGACATGAAAAACTAATAGCAATTAATAATGCAAATGAGCCTATTGCTATCTATTCCTCATACATTCTCCACCACTTTTGAACATACATCAACATCCCATGTGTCTGCACACTGTCAAGCTGTGAGTTGCCTTAACAAATTTCTTTTCTGTATCTTTTTAAAAATCTCAATTATCATACTTGTCACTCTTTCCAAGACACTACATGATTAAAACTTTTCCAAGACACAACATGATTAAAACTTCACACTGTTAACGCCCACAAAATTTGACTTCCCTTTAAGTTTTAATGTGTGAAAACAGGAGCATATTACAATGTTTACTGACCTTGCTGTTGAATTTGTCGTCACGGATTTATCAGCTGTATGGGTGTTTGGATGCATGACCAAATGCACTCCACATTTATTACCAGGGTCTGAGGTCTGATGAACACAGACTGTCACATTTCTGAGGTACACAAAGATGTTTTGACTAGAAATATTCATGAAGACACCTTCAGTTAAATTCCCCGTATCAGCAAGCAGGTGTCTACCAGTGTAGACTTCAATATCATCAGTCTGAAATGAAAATTAAAGATATTGAACCAAAATAAGCTTCCATGGAAATTCTATCAAACTTCTTTCTTCTATGTCTCTCAATGGAAGCTTTTATAAATGAACGACTCTTTTTCTTTTTCTTTTCTTTTTTAGCTGTTTCTGTAATGAATTTATAATCTGCTCGTTTTAACGTTTTAATCTGCTCAGATTTTTTACCATTTTGAAATACAAATTTATTTTAACAATTTCTCGAGCTCCTCAATATTGTTTTGGTGAACACTACAGAAACATTTCATCGGAATGTTCTGTCAAAGCCATGAGGGTGATTCTGAAAAAAAAAACAACTGGTTATTCTAAATACACCTTTTAAATGATTATTTGCATCTAATTGCTTCAGGTTGTTGAGTTTGAATAGCTGTGTTTTTTGGCTCTCCTGAAAAAAATTATAAAATGAACTGAAACATTTAGAGAGTTACACGGACGATATACATGACCTATAATGAACATCTTGTTCATTTCCTGCTACCCCTCCATCCTTCAAACAATAGCTTATTTTCTATTGCTTTAAATTGGATTCCCTGTAATGAATTTGATGTGGGGAAAAGAAATTGTGCAGGCACCAAAATGCATTTGAAGTCATCTTTAAACTCTGGATTTGCTAATATGTTATTTCAACTCTCTTGTTTGGTGCGGTTTGCTTCTTGCAGGATTAAATGTGGTGAATGATGCCCATTGATGCAGAGCCTGGCTCAATACATTGTTTATTTGCCTGCAGATTCTATCCATGAAACCAAATTTTATGCATGGAGAACAAGTCAGACTGTTAAGTCAGACAACAAAGCAAGTAACCAACCTAAAGTCAAAGGCGACAAATTTGATTTGGCTATCTGCTCTGAATTTGAGTTAAGTAGAAAAAAAAATTGTCTAAAAATGTTTACACAGTCATGAACACTGAATAATGATTTTAAAACTTTCCTATCTCTCTTACATCAAAACAAGGACTTCTGCTTGTATTTCTAGGCTCGCAATGTCCTCGGTCCCTTAACAAAATATACATCATTTACTTTAAACTTACCTGACTATCATCACCAGTTTTGCCCGTGAATAAACCAGTATATTTAATGCCTCTCTTCTCCAGGTGAGCTGCCACATTTCCAATCATATCATCTGAAATTATGATAAACAAAACAATGATATCATTTTGATTTCATGGTAAATTTCAAGAAATTAAACACTTTCTGTGCCTGTCATTCAAATAAACCATAGTGGTACATTTAAAGAACATCAACTCTCAAAATTTAAAACAAGAATACTGTATTATTTAAACTATTTAAAGGCAAAAACTTTCATTTAAAAAGTGATAGCAGTTACACAGAGCAGGACCCTAACATAGACTGGCCTTCTAAGCTGTGGCCAGCTGTTGACCATTAAATGCGGAGCCCATCTTTCAGGCAGCAGCTAGTTTCCATGTTTGCATTCTCAGAGGTCCAATTCAGAGCACTAACTTGAATGCAAATATATATATGCTCTCCTTTCTCTCCAAAATTCGTTTTCAACATATCCTCCAGTTCTCTCCACAACTGAACTTCTATTATGCTTAATACTGGGCAAAATAAATTAAATACAAATACACTGGCCTCTTTCCTTTGAAGGTGAAATGCTTTAGACTAGAATCGACTTGAAAGAGAGACATGAAGATACGCTGTAAAGGTGAGATTACAAACTCAGAAACATCTGACTTGAAAAACTGTATGACAAAAAAACTTGCTAGGAAAGTACAGCAAAATGGAAACTTCTCAGGCAATGTAACTAGTCTTAAATTCTTGGTTGCTAACTGAATCAAGGAGCTTTGCTATGCATTTTTTTCCATTGATTTGAAGATTACAGGAGGTACCAGGAGACATGAGTAGGAAGATGTGGATAGAACGGAATTCAATTTGGAAATTGATAGCATGAGAGGGAGAGGAAATGATGCTATGCAATTTTTCTTTTTTTTTTTTCTTCTTTGATTTGAAGATTACAGAGGCATCAGGAGACATGAAGAGGAATATGTGGATAGAAGGGCATTAAATTTGGAAATTGATAGCACGAGAGGGAGAGGACACCCCACAAGATGGTTTAAGAAGAGTTAAGAACGACATAAGAGAACTGGCCCAGGAAGAGGATGATGCAATAGACTGGAGAGCATGGAGATGTGGCGTTCAACAGCAACCCAGTAGACGGCGGGACAAGCTAATAGAAGTTTGAGGATAATAACTTTGAAAGCCATTTTGATAATCCTAATGGGTTACATAAAAATCTTATGGTCAGGGAACTTGACTAAGTATTTGGAAAAAGAATAAGAGAGAGAGAGAGAGAGAGAGAGAGAGAGAGAGAGAGAGAGAGAGAGAGAGAGAGAGAGAGAGAGA
>JAOWAY010420583.1:0-14249 GCA_028565895.1 Goniobranchus geometricus | reverse complement strand
AAGAAGAAGAAGAAGAAGAAGAAGAAGAAGAAGAAGAAGAAGAAGAAGAAGAAGAAGAAGGAGAAGGAGAAGGAGAAAAAGAAGAAGAAGAAAGAAGAAGAAGAAGAAGAAGAAGAAGAAAGAAGAAAAAGAAGATTCAACAATATTTTCTAGAAAAGCCTTTTGACTCATTCCATTTTTCTAATCCCAATCCTTTATTTTTTTTTTTTAATAAATAACTGCAGAAATTTTTTTGGGAAAAAAAAGGCAGAAAACAAAAATAATGAGTACATCTATCACTTTCAGCTAAGCATTCCTTTCATTTACATTGGAATTTAATATTAACCTTCAATCTTTCGTTCAGTCCAAAGAAACCATCCTTCTTATCTATATAAGTCATTTGGAATGATTTTTCTTTCCCATGGAAAGAACGAAATGACTGAAGTGGGACTTAAAGAAAGAGCCTCCAAAATCAGGGTGCTCAACATTACCAAATCAGCCACCAAAAAGATAACATCATAATATAAACTTTGTGAGCTGGCAAACCAGATGACAACAAATGAGAACATGAGGTTAAAATCTAACAGGTTTTACTGGGAAGATAAGCTTGGTGGGACTCCAATACTATCATAAGTCAATTATTGAATGCCTTGACTACTAAGAACAAACCCCATGAAAGCGTTACTGAAAAGCACTTGCAAAACAGATATAGGTTGGTGTATATTATTATATGAGAAATTGGATATAAATGAAATATGAGGAGAACAGATTATTAAATGTAAGAGAGAACCACAGGAAGACTAAGAACAACAAGTCGTGGAAAACCTTCTTTGAATGATATCATTAAGGCTAAGGGTGCTCTGAGTGGATGGAGTATAACATTATACTGAAAAAAGGATGAAAAATCAGCTCAGATATGAAATGGAGGGACAGAAGAAAGACATTGTCATTTTCACATTGGAATCAAACTTTAATAAGTATATTCATAAATAAAATGGGGGTGGGGTTGGGGCAGTGGCTTTCACCATTTCTGTTGGTCCATTGGAACATGTAGAAGAAAAGGGGGATATGGTCATGATAAAATTACAGTCTTTTCTGACTCATCACACATGGCGGTTTACTTGAAAAAATGAATTAAGCAGATTTATGTTGATGCTTTAAAATAAAACACATAAAAAAGTGTATTTAAAAGAAGCGGAAAAAAAAATTCAATTTGGTAATGCACGATCCCCCACTTTAATTCAATTGGAAACACATCCGCATACTTCAAACATTCATCCACTCTCAATACAGTGAACTGCACACTAAGCAATTTTTATACAACATTGTTTCAAAAAAATCATAAAAAACGTAAATCTAAGCTTGAAGTAAAGTTGATGTGGCAGACTTATGTCTGCCTTCCAGACTTTGATATACAAGGCGATCATTTTTAAAATGTAGTCCATGGAAAAGAAGATATATCCCACAAGAACCAGAAGTCCTGTAATGGACTTTGAGAATGTGAGCCAAACTTCCATTTATATATCACACTTAAATTTAGATTCTTTTTTGGTACACATATTTATTTTTGTTTAAGCAAGTGCATTCAATGGAGTATGTCTTCTTCTTCTTCTTCTTCTTTATATGTGCTCAGTTGACAAGGAACTCCGTTCAGAGCATATGTTTGTTTAAGTTGTTTATTCAAACAACTGGTTGTTGTTCAAAGTCTGAGGAAGTTGATGGAAGAGCATTAAAAAAAAAAAAGATCTCCCTATATAAAAAAAAATATATAAAGCATGTTAATTTATGATTCACAACTATTATGAATGCCTATCAAATCCAATGAGAGCACTGTCATCTAATCTGTATTCATCAGTGATTGTCCATTGCCAATATGTAGTGATACGACTAGGGGGAGTAGGGTGCTTCAATCTGGCGACCAACAATTATTTGACATTGATTTCATTGTTCAGATTATATATGCATCATTCTCCTTATGAAAGTATGCATTGTTATCTACATTTTTTTAGAGCAGAATTTTAAGCAGAATTAATAACACACATGTGTCAAGTTAACACAAAATTCCATGAACATTTTTTCAAAGTTTAAGGTCATCTATGCTTATCTTTTAACCTTTATCAAAAAGTGACGAGCTGTATAGGTTTTTGTCGGAGTCTAAAAAGAACAACTACGAACTGTATCAAAAGTATTCTGTACAATTCAAAACTCACAAGCTGTGGCATGATATTTCATGGGATTAAAATCCAAAGACGTTTACTTCTCATTGTTGTAAAATGAAACATGAGCTAAAGGCTGCCCTTAGCTTTAAACTGAAGTATATATGTAACTGAGCCTTCCCCATTATTGCAAGTTTCAATAAAATAAACAACTAAAATTAAGATATTCCAGCAAGCCTAACCCACCCAAACAATAGAGCTCTTTAGAAACACAAGAAGCCCCTAATTTCCTCCCTATCCCTGTTCCTCCCAACCCATCTCTAAGAACATTTCTAATTTTTCCAACCATTTCAAAAGTCATTGTACTCATTCAAACATACAACAATCCTCATAAAAATACACAGAATCATCATTCAAACTCACATATCCCCACATCTGAAACTCTCTTTTGCTTTCTTTGCACTGCCTGCAAGCAGAATCAAAACATCTCTGAGGACATGCCTAAAAATTTACCTCATGGATCTTTCTCGGAAGGTGTCATTCATTGTACACCTTTAATGTGTTATTTATCTTTCTACCGTTTACCTTTTGTGTATTTTGCCCTATCTTATACACCTGTACATTGCACTATTTTTAATGCACACACATTAACTCTTGCATTGTTGTTGTTGTTTGTTTTGGTTCTTTGGTATGTTTGTTCGTAATGTGTATCACATATAATCAAGCACCTAGACTTGTCAAGTGATGAAACTGGATGCTACAGAAATCAATATCTATTATCTTATGAGTTCAGAAAAAAATACCATCACCCAATAGAATTCATCAAGCTGACTCTTTCTGATCATTAAAAACAAGCAAGGCTGGTAAATGTGTTAAGCACCCTACCATCCCCATCATGCATACAAATAAATCAACCAACCAACTTGAGGTTTCTCACTCTCATCATTCACAGCCACCACACTTAGGAACATATCTTCACATCTCAATGCATCCACTGCTCATTTCTCTATCCTTTTCACTTTCACCTTGACATCTATTTTCATCTTTCCCATGGCAAAATAGTGACCCACATTCACGGTGTCACTTTATCACATGTGTTTTAAGACGTAACAATGTGAAGGGTTGAAAACAGCCATCAATGCCCTGACCAGACTCTGACAGACTTCCCATCAAATAAGATGTTCTGTGATGGCAACAAAGAGCAATGCTCATCTCTGTGCTGTGGCACTCCATTGCTGTCAACATCACTTACTATGCTCTGCACCTAAGGAGAAAAACATGTCAAGGTGTATTCGTTTTTTACAATATTCTCATTGTAAGTTTAAGTAATGCTGGTTTACCTTATAAAATCAATATAACTAAGCACAATATTGTTTGTTGGGTTGGTCTTTTTGGGGTTCATCAATTGTATATGGTCATCCCGGCTATGGAGAAAAGTAAGGCCATTGAAGAGGAAAAGAAGTTGTCATAGTGGAAAAGAAGCAATTTGGAGCCAAAAAGTATGACAGTGCTAGCACTTTAACAACACGCCTTCTAGGAACGCAGTCCACCTTATTGCACAGTCTTTCCAGACTACAGAATGTTCTTCTATAGAAATTAGGAAAAAAAGGGTTGTCAAAGCAGAAAAAAAAGCAATTAGGAGCCAAAAAGTATTACAATACTGGCGCTTTAACAACACACCTTCGAACCACAAGGTCTTCCTAACTGCACAGTTTTTCCGGACAACAGAATTTTGGCCATAAACGACACACCGAGTCTGGCTAACAACATAATTTTGAACAAAACTTTATTTCCTGATCTGACAAAATCGATTTCATTTGCTCATAGATCTCCAGCTTAATGCATGTATCCCATTACATTTTGTGTCTTACACAAGGTTAAACTCTTTTAATATGTGTCGATAGAGATGTATATATGTACCTGACAGATGGAAAAGTGCCTTTCTGTCCATGTGAACAAAGCCAACAGTGATCTCTGTCCAGCTGAGTAGGCAATCAAAAATAGACATGGCTCTTCCAGCCAGGTGTCTACCCGACGGAAAGGTGCTTTTCTGTTCACATGGTCAAAGCAAACAATGATCAATATCCAGCTGACTAGACCGTCAACAAAAGACATGGCTCTACCCGTCAGACAGAAGCGATATGGTGCAGAGATATGGTGACAGGGAAACGATGAGTTTACACTCGCATGAGTTCTGAGTCTTTCATCACTTAATGAATGTTACAAAACAAATGAATCAATTAAATCAATGAGATGTGCATCTCACCAATGTGGTGAGAGTGAATAAGAGGATTTTCCTTGACTTGCTGTGTTTTGTCATTGAGCAACTAGGCTTTGGCTTCACCCCCAACCGTACTGCAAAAGTTTCTTCTTTAGCATGCAGGAATTTATTGCACGATTGAAAGGCGTGTTAAGAAATTACTTGCTTAGATTTGATGATGTACTTAGCCTTTGAGAGCTCTAACTTACTTTTGTGAGGGTGCGTTTGATTGGTTATTAAATGAGAGAGTGAGAGAGAATTGGTGAGATAAACAGCCTTTGTAAAAATAGTCATTCCCTATAGTCCGTCTTTGTACATGGTCCATCTGACAATGCAATTCTTCAATCTCCACAGGGACATATTCTTAGAGCACTAGTACTATACAAACATACACAAAGGCACCCAATTCCATTTACAAACGAATAAAAAAGCTGACCCAATTCCCTGCAAACCATCACATCAAGCTTTTCTAAAGGAGACAACAGAGTAATAATAATATGTAAAACTAATTTTTTTTCTTTTAAGCTTGTGTAATATTGAAATCAAGAGCTAGGTGACAAATACCTAATGATGCAATGGTTCAGGTTTAGACTGTACCTGAATGTACGTTGCCAAAGGTTTACTCCCACCAGTAACGTACCCTTTCTATATGGGTGTAAGGTAAACTGATGAAAAAACTAAAAGATGAACAAAACTCTGTCGTCAACAATTTATCCTAAGAATTTAATCACCATACCTGCCAACCCATTATAAAATCCATCAGCTGAAGGGACAGGGTTCTACTAGACTGGGAAAGTTCTTGAAGACTGTGCAAAAAGAAAAACATCTCATCAATGCTAAAACATCATAACATCATTAATAATAACAATGGTTAGTATTCATAATTCAATTATAATGCATTTGCAATCAATAATATATATATTTAACACAATGTATTGCATCAACCATTCAATAAGACCAAAGATTATCATGGCAGTCTATCGCATTTTGGTAGGCAAAAGGTGGAACTCATCTTAGAAAGAAGTAAAAAACAAACAACCTCTCCCCCCTTTCCCCCAAAAAACATTAACAACATAATAATAAATAATAATAACAATAAAGTACTTTTAGATAGCGCTAACATCCTGATTAAAATCAAGCTCATCGTGCTTTTGAAATAATGATAAACAACATTTAAGACATGATTTATCAGAGAAATCTACAATAATGTCATGCAGACATATACAATTTTTAATACACTACAAAAGCCTATCTATGTAATAATCCAAGCAAAAAAAAAGTTTTTGAAGACAGTAAAACGCATAAAATGAAATAAAAATGTGAAGAATTTCTCTGCAAGCAAAAGTTCTGAAATTAATATATGAATCTAAAAAAGAAAAGCTTTTAGTTCTTAATATTTTCAAAATTTTGAATTTCTCTTAAACTTTTGGGAAGGGACTTCCATATTTTGGGAGCACAGCGTGAAAAAGACCGATCTCCAATTGTTTTCAACTTTCTACGGGGCACAAATGATTTTCATGTGTCATTTATAGATTTAACCACATGACAACGTTTCAATGTAAGCAAAGTTTAAGATGCTGAGATTTGTGCTAGTGTCCTTGGAAGCATTTTTTTTTTTTTTTTAATTATAACACAAAAAAGAACCAAAACAAAAACCTGAACTTTACACTCATGCCAAAGACATAAGGAAACATGAAGAAATGAGGAAACCTCACTACATAAGAAATAAGGAAAAACGACAAATCTTAGACATGAAGCAAAAAGAGAAAAGCCTTTTGGAAGAGAATTAATAAAATTATATGATATAATTCGAGGTAAACAAAAACTGTGCACGTACCTTTCTTGTTTGAACAGGCCTAAATTGCTTATCCTAGAACAGACCTCCTTGTTCAAACTTGTATTAAATAGCGGTAGGCCAAAACATAAATCAAGTAACAACCATTCCTCTTCTTTCAACAATTCTGGTGTTTTGGTTTTCGTCTCCTTGATGACTACATTTTGAGATCCTTGTACATCTAAGGAGAAATTTGACTTTAAGGCTGCACTGTCTGAATCTGAGAGTGCTTGAGTGTCGTTACTTTCTAGTGAATCTAATTCTTTCTCTAGATCTTGCGCTGATTGATGATCTTTGATTCCATTACGGGGCATGAGTATATCTTGGGCAACTGATTGTTCTGACGTGGCTACTCCTGGACTGCTTTCATCCATGTTATCCAGGGTTAAAAGTGTGGAAATGTTATTGCTGTTGGTTGAGTTAGTTGAAGGGTCAAATTCTGGTGCAGTGGTTCCGGGGACAGCACCATGTGGAGATTGGAGGTCTTCCCCTTCAAAGTCTTCTGACCGATCTTCTTTGTGGGGATTGAGAAGTGTAACATAGCCGCAAGTGTGAATCAAGTCCAACAGTTCTCTTAGCTTATTTACGGCTGAATGGCATTGATGATAACCATCAGAAAAAGAGCCTGTGAAGAAGAAAAATATAATTACAAGATTTACAAAAACAGAGAGAAAATTGATGCCTTTCTTAGAAAATAACTTACAAAACATTTTGGCATTGCAGGCCCTGAAGATATTTGAAAAGCTGTTATATAAAAAAAATTGCTTAGAAACTCCATGTCCCCCTCTTTTCAAACAGTAGAAGTAAGATGGAGACTCAGAAATGTATTTTAAAATGAAACCTGGCAATCCTAAATCGAAAAGGAAAAGCCTTGTAAGTCGCTGATATCAACAACAGAAAAAAGGGTAGGCTAACAAAATGAAGGACAGCATTTTATTTCCATAGCTTGAAGAACATTCTCAAAGCAATTTATAATATTTTATCCCCAATCAGGCATATCCCCTGGAGAGTGTACAGTAAAGGGCATCACATTCAGTGCGCCAAGTTCCGACAGTAACTTTAAATAATGTTGTCAAGAGAATTCAAGACACTAAAATCATACATCCAAACAGTTTTGGAATAGTAAGAGATATGGTACAAAACAGAGCATACATGGTTTGCTTTCACCACAAAAATTAGGAAAACAGCTGAACTTGTTAACAGAAGGCTCAAGTTCAAAAAATCATTTCTACAACAATGACAAAACTTAATATCTGTTTAGTCAATTTCAAACTTAAATCAGGGCTTTGGGTTTTTTATTTCCCCTTCAAAAGCTCAACCAAAATAATTAGACCTGACTTTTTGTTGCCCTTACTGGAAAATTTGCAAAGATTTAACTTTGACCAAAAAAGTCTAAAAAGCTAAAATGCACTTACCTTGTGCTTGTTCAAAAGGGAAAGGAATATGGACTGCCATACCCTCTGCATGCATTCCATGCCCCTGTAATTTGATGGCATAGAAATACAGAAAATGAAATCAGTAGCAAGTTAACTGGCATAAAAAAATTCCCAATGCATATCTAAAGAAAACTATTTATATCTCTTGATCTCATTAGCCTGAAAATTCTATGGGAGAGGGAAAAAAATAAGTTTTTCTTCTCCCCTTCCTCAGGGCTTGTGTTTGGTTCATACTACCGAGTTTGTTTTCTTATGAGCGTCTGAGGGTAGTTGATTGAACAGCATTTTTAGAGCTTTTGAATATCAATACCAGTTAAAGTATCTCTTTCAAAACCATGACTTTCATTTCTTATTCCCAAGTAGAATATCTTTAAAGAATAGAATAATTTCAAAACTCAATGACCATGAAAAGAAAAATGATCTTTGGAATTATAAAGATGAAATGGTGCCCATAACAAAAACACTTTTTACTTTCCTCTGAATCATTATTTTCCCAAGTTTTGTTCAATTTATAAACTACCTAAAACATTAATGTCAGATGACATACCTGCACAAATACAGCAGAGTGTGAAAGAGCATCATTTAAAGTGAGAAGGATGTTGGATGAAGCAATGACTCCTGGATCATGTCCCCATGTGGTGACCAGGAGCCTGTCATAGTTCTGAAACATAATAAACCCTTCATTAGTATGTGAAGAATGAATGAAATGACATCATTCTGAAATAATTTTTTTTTTTAAGGAAAGATGTAGATTCTAATTAATTTATGCTACATCTTACCATAAAATACTTAGAGATCTTTCAATTTTATTTAAGGGGAATAATAAAAGGATTCCGCACCAAGAAAATTGCCATAGTCCACAGACATGTCCTGTGATGGATTGAATTTGAATGCCTAGTTCAATCATGAACAAAGATTTAACTTAATGGTCCCATCAGCATGCTGCACATTTTAAACCCTTGGTCGTTGGAAATCCAAGAAATAAGGTGAGGACAAGCACCTTTACAGGCGAAATAAATCACTACCCCCCATTCCTTCCTTCTACGTCTCCTCCACAATTGTATGAGTAAGGCTCATTTGTGTCAGAAAGGGGGAGGTTATCTGATGTACAGGCAAATGGCTTGAACGTTTTTCAAAGTCAATATTACAGGTGATCTGCTTTAATAACCCAGATTTGGGAAAAGCCAAAAAACAAGAAGGAATAAAATTTCTATAAAAACTCACGCCCAAATCTCTTTCAAAACAGTACGTCAATTTGTCCCAAATATCTTTAAAATGCCAACAGCAAAAACACTCTTGTATTATTATTGTGTTATATGAAATATTGTGTCAATTAATAAATCAGGCACAAATCTCTACAAAACTTTCTCCTCATTCCTAAATTTCCCAAGCAGTCCACCTTTTTTTCAGATGCTATCAGGGCTGCACAAAGCTTCAAAAAGGACAAAAACATTGAACAGACTATCAGTCCAAGATACAGGACAAGTCAAAATCTTCATGCAGCTGTATAAACTACATCACAATGATAGAAATTTATACAAAACCCTGTGATAGACAGAAATGTATCAGATTTCATGTGCGATTGTATATCAGTAATATACTAAAATTTCTTTAATTAGGATGCATATTTTTCATTTACTCTGATATGACAGCATTTGATAGTTGCCCCCTGAACACAAATGCTATAAATGAAGTATTTTTAATGAATAAAAGAGATAAAGCAGCAACAACAGGTCTTAAAAGTAATATTTTCATGATTTTCTCCTTATCTCATCTTCAGATTCAGATATCATCTGTGAGAAACTTAGGCAGATGCTCACTTTGAACACTGGAGGAAGCCGTCGTAGTTTTGTCCCTTTCATCAGCAGTAATGATGGAGGCCCGCAGTTTGTAAGATGATACACAAATAGCTTGAACCACACAGAGCTGACCTAAGGATGATTTTCAAAGATAATTTTGTCAGGATATGTATCTTTCATTTATCAAGCTTTCCAAAGTAAAATGATTTCTAGTAATTCTTCATCATTACTTTATCTCTGACATAGCAAAGACATAAAGACTTGATCTTTTCTTCGTCACAGAATTTGCTATCACACTTGATAAGATTGTTTGTTTGTTTGATTGGTGGAGGATTGGACATATCGTCTGAGTGCAGGATGTCATCTAAAAAGTTGCACTACTTTGGACGCCTGATGGAAAGAAAAGGAGGGTTAGGCCCAAACAAACAAGGTGAAGGAGAGTCAAAGAGGAGACAAAGGGGTGGAACAAACCCTGGAAATCTCTGTAAAGACTTGCTTGCGGCACAGACAAGTAGAGATCATTCATTGCTGCCCTATCTGGCAGAAAGGTAGTAAGTAAGTTGCTTGATGCTTTACAGCTCTTTTTAACCTAAGAGTTTGTCTCAGCATGCACCAATATGGTATCAATTATGACCCCTAGGTAATAAGCCTGGCCTGGTCTGGTCAGGTGACAGTTGGTTGTGTAAACAATAATCTGTTGTAACATGACTCTAATGGTAATTATTAAAATCTTATATTTAAATTAGCAAAATCCTTTCTTCCTGGATTCAAATATCTTTCTTATTTTCATTAAGGGATAATATGATAAATCTAACTTAATTATGCATTACGATGGTATTTGAAATTATTACCTTAAAGTATTTGATTTGAACAGAAATAAGTACTCTCAGCAAATGACTGAATTTCATTAGATAACTCAAAGGAAACTTGTGAAAAGCAATCAAACCTCTCATGAGGAGGAAATAAATAAATGCAATACATTTTTCTCCTCCATTGTACAAATTCAATTTGTCTTCCTTCCTACCCTCCCCTGACCTCTGCCCAATAAAAAAAGATTGATTCAGCTTCTTCCCTAAACTTATCATATACATTCTAGATGGAAGGTTACTGATTAAAAGCAGACTCAGTGTTATACTTTTAAAATATGTAATAACCAAATAAGTGAATAGAGGCGAGAAAAAATGACCCTCATTTACCTCAGGTATAGCAGGTCCAACATGTTGAGGCACACAGCTACTGACTGGTCTGATTTCCTTGCTAAGTGGAGCCATTGACACCAACAAGCTGCAATGCAGAAAAGAGAAATGGATGTTCTGATGCCATAGATTTGCATATTCCATTATTTTGTAAATATGAATCAAATTTTCCTAATGCAAATGACTTGAAGCCAAAATGGATGATTTAATCCTTCTATTGCTTCATTGGCATGATCGAAAAGGCAACTTTTAAATGTTCTCAAAAAGTGCACCCAAGGGAGGGTTCACTATATGTGATGAATCACTTTACTAATTGTAAAAAGAAAAGGAAATGCTTGGCTTACTTCATGAACTCATGCGTAGAAAAGGGTTAAGATTGTTTCCAAGAACCTTTCATGGTGAAAAGTTTCAACATGCTCATATCTATGTATGTCAGCGCCCGAGAACTCAAGATGTAATGTCTTGAGATATAAGCATCTAAATATAAGATAGTCCAAAGAACTGAATTTGGATTATGCCTAAAGGACCATCTTTAGAAAGCTACATCCGAAACACTTAACCATAATTTGAAAAATTAACATTCAAGAAATAAATTCTTTTCTAATTGACACTGAGTAACCGTGGTTATTCTATAACTCGTATATATTTGAAAAACTAGCATATTATGAAGTAAATCCTACTTTTTTCTTAGTCAATGAACAGAGTACATTACTCTTTAATATGCTTATACCTAAATCTTTTTGATCTGAAGTTCAAACAATCTAACCATAAAGACCAACATAGCACTTTAGAGATGAGAAATTTTTACAAAAAAATGTATAAAATCTCACCTGTAATTCTTATTAAGCACTCTTGATCTTGTCTCAGGGTCGAGACTCAAAAGACTTTCACAACGAAGTAAATCAATCCCTTGACCAACTTGGCTGCCTTCGACTTCATCAGCCAATTCTCGATTGTGTCTCAGAAAACGAATTGTGTCCCTAAGGGTCAAGGCATGGTCAAAATATCGACGGGCTTCCCCTTCTGCATCAGAACCAACCTGCAAAATGAAACCATTAAAAATTTTTTGATAAATATAAGCAACATTATCTCTACAACACCATCAAAGGAAGGAAAAGTTTAGTCATGACACATAGAATTCAAGATAAAAAGCGACAAAACTTAACTTTATGATGAACTGTTACATTAAACAAGAATTTTTACAAGTGTCACCCTGTGATGTATCAGAGATTTGACCTCATTTTCCATCTTTTGCTTCCAAAACTGAACTTAACAGAGCCACTGAGCAGCAGAATATGGAAAACAGCTATCAACAGTTAAGAAGTGTATTGATGAAGCATTTGAATTTTCACATTCCTGGAATACATTTTTACCACACTTTAAGTATTACTATTAACAGTTAGATCATATCTCTCTCCATACAATAAATGAGATATCAAACAAAAAAGTATAGCTATCAATAGTTACCAAGCGAACTGAGGGAGCATTTGAATTTTCTCATTCCTGGATTACGTCTCTCTCCATACTATAAATGAGATGTTTTTAAAAAATGTATAGCTATCAATAGTTCAGAAACGCACCGAGGAAGCATTTGGATTTTCTCTTTCCTGGATTTCATCTCTCTCTGTTCTATAAATAAGATATTAAACAGAAAAGTGCAGCTATCAATAGTTTAGAAGTGTGATGAGGAAGCATTTGAATTTTCTCTTTCCTGGATTACATCTCTCTCCATACTATAAATGAGAGTCATGAACAATTTTTTAAAATGCTGAGAACTGCTTTTAATTCTACATCTACATGAAACAAAGAGTGTGAGAGAAAAACTTATTCCTCACTATCTTTCATCTGGTTGTGATCAAGCCGTCATATTGATGTAAATGGGATTGGTCATGATATAGCCATTGCTCGATTATCAAGTTAGTTGAAAGGGGTCAGGTATCTCCAGCACAGTCATACTACAAAGCACCAAACCATTAAAACCTTAACCTAAAACTAATTGCTCTTCAAATAACATACAATTTTAACCTTAACTCTGCTGTCTAAAAGTTACCTTCTCCAGCTCAGAGAGGAAACTGTCCATGGACTCATCACTCAACTTGCCAACCTCAAACATTGTCACTGCATGACTCTTCAGACCCTTTAAATGTAGAGCGATCAAATTTTCAGTTAGAACAAATTTGACCACTAATTATGAATAGACAACAATTTCATTATACAATTCATTAGGTATGTAAGTTGTAGACCTTCATCACAATCACATAAATATAGTGTGAAAACGACTACTTTCATAACTGTAGAAGCAACAGCAATACTTTAAAAGCAGACAAACATAACAGAATTTGCATCCAATGGAATGTTCATGAAATGGTCTGAATAGGCATATGCCTGAACTTTGTTCTTGTATTATACTGTGCAGTATTATTTACTTTGTATCATGGAGATGATACAGATTTTGACATTGTAAAACAATTCTATTCACATCTTTAGTGAAGTTCATAATATTGGAAACTGTTCATCTCAAAATACAGGATGTGATGCAAGACTTGTGATAATTTTGACGATGGACTATCCAGAAGTGTTTTTAATCATTTTTTTAAAATAAAAAATGTTTGTTTCTACGGTTATAACTGAAGAAAGGATTCTTCATTTAGTTTGCTATATTGTTGTTTATGTTTATGTGGTTGTGGTGAACAATAACGGCATTTTTGTATAGAATGTGAATAAGGACACGAACAGATTCAAGAAGAAACAATATAACAACAAAACAAAACACATTCCATAGACAAGTATCTATAAAATCTCAACTCACAAGAGACAAATTGCCCATCATCAGGAATGCAGTCAATGTGGAATCAAACAGAAAGGCAATCCGTTTGGTCTGACCTGGAGTTTGGGAATTCAAATCTGAAAAGAAAAAAAACCAACCAAAAAATATGGTTTATACAATAATTGTGCATGGTGTCACTTATCACTGACACAGCCTTTGCCCCTAGATTGAGCAGTGGGTGCTACAGAAAGCCCATTTACATGGATTAACCTATCCTGGCAGTTGTATAGCAAGTACTATTATATTAAGGAGGAAGTCCACATCAAACAGTTATTTTGTCAAGGGAATGATGACATAAATATCACCTATTCCAACAAGTACGCCAGGAACCAGAGATTCCAAGCTACATTATACTACATTCACTATGTTCAGCTGATATATTGGTACGGCCACCTCTGCACAGAAGATGGCATATCGACGAGACAACCAAGTCATAATTAATTGAAAATTGTTTCACAATTTAAAAAAGTTTTCGGTACAGACAAATTGCTTCCTTGGCCACTAATTTCATACCAACATAAACTCACCCAACGAAGGATCCAAATTTGCTGAAGACACTTCGTTCTGAGGTGAATCCAAGAGTGATTTACCAGACTCACCACCAGCATCTAAATGCACAGAACTGCTAAGATCTATCAATAACGTTCTTTCTTGATTTACCCTATGAGCAAAATATGGAAAACAAACAAAAAATATAATGGGCATCTCTTATTCTGTTTTTTTTCATAAATGAAATTGGAAGAAGGGAGTGATGGAGAGGGA
>JAOWAY010420582.1:0-21069 GCA_028565895.1 Goniobranchus geometricus | reverse complement strand
CGACTCAGTACAACAAATCTGGTCTTGAAATGTGTAGGCTAGGCCTACGGACCATCGCAATTACACTACGCCGGCGCGGGTCAGCTTCCGCGCTAAACGTTATTCCTCTTTGACCTGTCTCCCGGCATTCGAAAAAACCGGCTGCAGCTAGACGACAGTGGCGAAAAAACCGGATTGCCGGCAAAAACTGGCAGTCTGGCACCCATGAAACAGCATGTATCACAATTTAATTCTCTTCCAAGATTCGCAGGAGTTTAGGCATTTTTGGGATGTTGTGCATATGTATGTGTAACTGCTGCTTTCCCTCTTCATTGACATCCACATCCGTCTAAGTATCTCTCCTCTTTCATCCCTCTCCTCCTCCTGGTCTCTCTTGAGGAAAATAAACTACCATGTCCATTGCAAGCTTTATCTGAGTGCCTTTCAAATTTTAAGGATTCTGAAACTGAAAAGGCCAGACTGAATTCTCAATGTGAAAAAATCCTTTTTGTCTTGAGAAGATGGAGTGTGTCAAGTGGTTTCAGGTGTACAAATAGACAACCAAAACAACCAAGCAAGGCCATAACCCCTCTGCCCACCGATTCACTAGCTGCCAAAATGTTTCTTGACATAAGTTTTGCAATGCAGATATTTTTGTGAGTACAAAGATATCAAGTGACATTACTTGAGTTATTTGTACAGCTCTCCTTTCACTTTGACTTTCTTCTGAAGACAAAATACTTTTAAAAACTGGCCAATGTTGTCAACCCATAATCATCCAAGACCAAGCTGCCATTGCCACTAAATCAACTCCAAACACGACAAATGATGATTGTTATATGGATGGAGAATAAAGTATTTAAGTTCACTGGAACGGCATTACTGAAAAGAATGAAAAAGATGGCCGTAATGATGTGCAAATCTGTATTCTTAGTTGGTTTTCATTGCTCTTTTTAACTTTATAAGTTACATGGTCTCTCAACACCAATGAAAAGTTACTCAAAGACAGACCAATTAAAACAAATGTACAGAAGTTGCCAAGAGTGGATAGCGCACTGCACTTGCAACCTAAAGGCTGTGGGTTCAAATCCTAATATGGGCATTGTGATTTTAACCTTCGGCAAGATTATTAACACTAATTGTGTGACGCTGATCCTGCGGCTGATGCTGGGTTTTCAGTTGAAAGCCAAAAGACAAATTTTCCTTGGGGGATGAATAATGTATTTTATTACTTTATCTATCATTTTAAAATACACAATAAATATAATATAACTAGTAAATGGTAGCTAAATGGTTGATTATTTTGAGACAAAAAAAACAACAACAATAGCCATTATGCTTCAAACTATGCGCAGTGATGAACCATCAAGGATTGTCTATTGCCCTTTATGCACAGGAGACAAAAGAAGAAAAAACTTGGCTCAACCCTAAATCATCTCAAAAGACAGGGATGGGAAGAACGGCATTGGGCCTCTTCTACTTCTACAACATCATTCTGGTTGATATGAATGATGTAGGATATGCATGACTTATTACAGTGATGATGAATCATGTTGTGCAAAGTGTCTGCAGATCACTCAATCATGATTTTGAATGCTATTCTAGGTGTGGTGTTATGTGAGCTGTTTCTTTCTTTGTCATATATATATATATATAGACACATATTGTTACCACTTGAAAACTTAATTTTAAGATCACATTCAATATTCTTTTTATGGTAATCAAAACTTTAATAATACATTTTGGGCTTAAAGGGTTAAAAATGAGAGACCCTCCAGAACAAAATCAGAAGGGCATATGAAAGGAAACAATATGTAAGAGAAAAAAAGACAATGATGGACTTACACAATGATGTTGTTGATAGGAATGTGAATCAACTTGACAAAGAATCCAATGAACCCCATGATGGCGAATCCTATGGCTGTTGCCATGGCAATTTTCTGGAATTCTAAATGAAATACATAAAAAAATTATTACATTAGATAGGCATTTGAGAGGGCTGCATAACTCAAAATAATGTCTTACCCATAGAATTGAAACAAAAATGCCATGAAAAAGAATTGATCTTGAATCCAAGCAGTATAAGAGCAATAAGAGAAGACATCAAAAGAAAAGCTGTGATTTTTCGGTGGCCAAAAACCATGTCTCTTGCACCAAGATAAAAACAGGTCTTATTTTCAAACATGAATTTAAACCTGACATATGTAAAGCAGGACATGGTGCCCTAAAATTATCAGATGCCCCATTCTTGCATTTTTCATACATGTAGTTTCTAAATTCAAAAAATGTCAATGTAAACTGTAAAAGCCATAGCTATCCTTTTACTTTTACGACACAAGGGCTGGTAGCCTATGTAGCCCATGCATCATGCTTCCCCAGTGGTTCTTTCTACTTTTGCATCAAGTCAACTCCCTTGAGAGCACAGTTTCATTCATGAGAGGTATTTTCTTGTCTGTAAGAGGGTTCTTATGTTCTGAAGAAGGGGACGCTGTTCGGAGGGAATAACATCGCTCTTGGGTATGGGCTAAGTGGATTTCTCCAAAGTTTAAAGAGATAATTTATAGGACGTTAGTCAACATAGTGATGATGTGTTTCGACCAAATGAGAGGAGAATGGAGTAAGGGGACTCAAATGAAGATGTTGAGTTTCTCATTGGTGTAATGAAGTTAAATCAGATCAAGGAGTATAGTAGAGGGAACACACCGGTTACCAGGTCTAGAGATTAAGAGAGGGTCTAGACCGAGATGGTTTTGGCATGTTCATTGAAGATAAAAGAGTTTTATATTAGCAAGATAATGCTTAAGGTGGCCCTCCCAAGCAAAAAAAAGAAAAAACCAAGGAGAAGGTGAACAGACGTGAGGAAGATAGGACGGGTGTTGATGCAAAACTGACGAAGAGTCATAAAAGCCACCAAAAGGGACCCATATGGAAAAAGCTGCAAGAACAAAAAATGTGTTGACATGAAAGAAGTGTATCAAAAGCCTTTCAAGGACAAGAAAGGTTGCTATTCACCAAAGATGTCTTAGGTCTTCTGAGGCGGCATGAACGTGTCATTCCTATGACTCAATGCTAACCTCTCACGATGCGACTCTGATCAGTATGACGTCAAGGGGTCAGTATTCCCAGGTCAAGGCAAGGTTGGTGCAATGGACAGCTATTTCACAACATTAGCTCTAATTATTGTTTATCAAAAACTCCGTAATGCATTGAAATTCGACAAAAATATGACTAAAGAAGCTAACATACAGCTCGATTTGACAGAATGAAAATAGATGTGGTAGGAAGATAGTTTCTAAAAGCTGATTTCACGTACTCATTATCATGAATGAAACAGGAATGTCTTACATTAAACTTTATGTTTGCTGTCTACCACTCTGAATCATTGTCAGTGGAAGTAGATCTTTGTTAAAACTAAGAAAAATCCTTATAATTATTAAAACTCCAAGATTTCAAAAATTATATATGATAGATCTTTGAACTTATAAATTATAACGAGATTAAACACAATCTCATTCTCATAAGCTAAGTCAAGCAAGTTGAGCCCATTTCAAATGGGTGGTCAGACATTGATGACAAGTTAGCACACACATAAGCTTATCATCATCTACAATACACACGATAAAACTTTCAGCTTTATGATGCATTTTAATTAAAGATAGTTTTAGTCTAGCTCTTTCAAATTGAAAGCCTCCCAACCCCTGTTTTTTAAAGTTGGAATTCAGTAGACTCTAGATTTTAGGTCTTAAGAAAATCCCTGAGTGTACCATTGTTATACAGCTGTAGATCTAGAATCTATTTAGGAGGCATTTATGTAGCACGAAGAGTTGGCCTGGACCTAGATTATAGCTCTCTACCTTGAGCAAAATCAAAATCAATATATAAAAGGTCACGTTTTAAACAGAAGAACTTTGCTGTCCGCTTAAAACGCAAAGGTCACGGACTGCGGCGACTACTTGCGACAAGTAATTAGGCTGGCCATTTGCTTCTGCTTAGTTTTCGACGATTTAAACTACACAGAAAGGATACCTTCGATGAGGTAAAGCGTGGTCAATTTTTCATTTCTGGCCTCAGAAAAGGCTTTCTTCAAAACAAAATTGGTGTCCATGTCTGTTCAGATTTCAAAGTTTTGTACAGTTCCCGGAATTGTTTTTTTTTTTTTAAACGGGGTATACATACGCTGATCGTCCTGTAATTTTGACAAAGTTATAGGTTGCCTTTCTTAGGTAGTGTGATGATTAGGGATTGTTTCCGTGCTTTAAGCCTTTAGTATGTCTGCCAGATCTTATTGCAGATGGTCATCAAAGCTATTACCAAGTCCTCTCCTCCTGCCTGACTTAATTCTGCTGGGATATTGTCCAGGCCTGCTGATTTCCCTCTTTTCAATAATTTCATTGCTGCTGCCACTTTTTCGCGGAGGATGGGGTAGTGGTCATTGTCAGTTGTCAAAATTACAGAACGATCAGCCTAATAAGTCATCCCAGCAAAGTGATGCTCAAAATTATCCTAAATAGATTGAAGCCTCAAGCATTCAGAATCATTGCGGAAGAACAGGTTGGTTTTAGATCAGGATGGAGTACAACAGAACAAATTCTAAACCTTAGAATAATAATGTGAAAGATATTTGCAACACCAGCAGGACCTGTATCATGTCTTCGTAGATTTCTAGAAAGCATTTGACCGAGTCTGGCATGAAGCACTTTATGCAACCATGAGGCTGTATAACACCAGTACTAATCGGGCGAGAATAATTGAAAGCCTTTTACGATAGGGCCATCATTGCAGTCTACTTCAACAACAACCTTGGAGACTGGTTCAGGACAATCATCGGAGTGAGACGAGGAGGCCTTTTGTTATCACATACCTTTTTCAACATCTTCCGAGAAAGGATTATGACTGATGCACTCGAAGATCACAAAGGAACAGTTACCATCGGTGTCAGAACAATAACGAACCTACCTTTTGCTGACGACATTGATTGTCTTGCGGGGAGCAAAGAAGAGCTGAAAGAGTTAGTAAAATGCTCAGATCAAATAACTGCAGCCTACAGCATGCAAATTAGTGCATGAAAAAAAATTGATGACCAACAAAACCACAGGCATCAACACTGACATCAAAGTAAAGGGGAAGAAACTAGGAACATTGAAAAGCTTTACCTACTCTGAGCCATAGTACCTGATGAAGGCTCCAAACCTGAAATCATAGCCAGGATTGCCCAGACTACCACAGTTCTCTATAAGCTAAACACCATCTGGAAAGACAAACACATCTCCTTCAGCTCAAAGATCAGACTGATGCGATCACTTGTCTGCTCAATTTTTCTGTATGCCTGTGAGGCATGGATCTAACCGCAGACATAGAGCGAAGAATCCTCTCCATGGAAATGAGATGCTTTCGCAGACTTCTCGGCCCGTCGTACAAAGACCGAATAACAAATAAAGAGCTCAAGAAAAGAATCATAACAGCTGTTGGACCATACAAAGATCTATTTCAATAGCTAAGACACGTTTGCTAAATCAATATTGCAAGTCATAGTACGAGGAACGAGGAAAAGAGAAAGGCAGAAAAAGAGATGGGAGAACAACATTAGTGAATGGACTGGCTTGCCACTAAACGACACTCTGAGGAGGGCCGAAAACAGACAAGAGTGGAGAGAGCTGGCTGCGAAGTCTTCAGTGCCGCCCCCACGGTCTCCGGACTAAAGGACAGGTATCAGGTATCAGGTATCAGGTATAATACGCATTATAATTATACTAATTATAGTGCGGTAGAGCACCTATAACTATCTCGGTCGCTCAACGTACAATCTCATATATTTAGCTCATAATATAGATGACTATTCATTGTTTTTTGAACTTATATATCTTTTGTTGTCCGTTCTAATATTGTGTTGTGATTGTTTATGTTAATATTTGATAAATATAATAATTCATGAAATAAGTTGTAACGTAGTTTGATTTCTGTGCAGCCTTATATTTGCTCTCTGTATTGATTTGGTTTATTTGGTTTCCTTTCTAACATGATTTCCTTTATTCATAGTGTTATACTTACATTCGCTTTTGATAGCTGCTGTTATTCATCTTCCATTAAACTTATTTATTTCCTTTGAATTTTTAAAAATATTATTATTTGTGCGAATTTGGTGACAGCGACTATCATAACGATTCTGTATGAGTTCTCTCCAGCTTGCTCTTCTTTGATTCTCCAACTGCCAAGGGCTACTCAGAATGCAGGGTTTGCACATGGGACCCCTGATTTATTATTCATCTGATAATATCTAGACATCAGATCATACCTAAAATAGCATCATAATTGGGCAGAAACAAAAAGCCGAAAATAATGTGGCACAAGCTGGAAACCCAACAAATAGTAAGAACAGCAAAGTCAATGGCAAGAATAGCAATAGACACAAATACATACAAAATAAAAACAACAACACGCCCCTTTGCGTCATACCAAAAAATTCATTATATGTATGATAACCAATGTCAATAGAATCAAATTAATTTGGCTTACCTAAATATGACTTCACGTAGGTTCCTTCATTGTATTTGGATTCATCAAAATTGATCTCTTTGTGGGAAGGAATTGTACTATAGTAGTCAGGAGTGGTTCTTCCATAGGAGCGAGGTGTGGTGTTGTACTTATTGTACCTATCGTAATAGTCAGTCGTTCTGTCGTAGCGGGACGTTGTCCTGTACCGGTTTCGCTTGTACCAATCTTTGTAGTTGTCAGTGTTTCTGTTGTAGTCTGGGGGTGTCGTGCCGTATCGCTTATACCGATCGTTGTAGTCAGTGGTTCTTCTGTTGTAGTACGGGGGTGTCGTGCGGTATCGGTTATACCAATCTTTGTATTCGGTGGTTCTTCTGTTGTAGTACGGGGGTGTCGTGTGGTATCGGTTATACCAATCGGTGTAATCGGTGGTTCTTCGGTTGTAGTACGGGGGTGTCGTGCGGTATCGGTTATACCAATGGGTGTAATCGGTGGTTCTTCTGTTGTAGTACGGGGGTGTTGTGCGGTATCGGTTATACCAATCGGTGTAATCGGTGGTTCTTCTGTTGTAGTACGGGGGTGTCGTGCGGTATCGGTTATACCAATGGGTGTAGTCAGTGGTTCTTCTGTTGTAGTATGGGGGTGTCGTGCGGTATCGGTTATACCAATCCTTGTATTCGGTGGTTCTTCTGTTGTAGTACGGGGGTGTCGTGCGATATCGGTTATACCAATCGTTGGAGTCGGTTGTTCTTCTGTTATAGTACGGGGATGTCGTGCGGTATCGGTTATACCAATCGTTGGAGTCGGTGGTTCTTCTGTTATAGTACGGGGGTGTTGTGCGGTATCGGTTGTACCAGTCATTGGAGTCGGTGGTTCTTCTGTTGTAGTATGGGGGTGTCGTGCGGTATCGGTTATACCAGTCATTGGAGTCGGTGGTTCTTCTGTTGTAGTACGGGGGTGTCGAGCGATATCGGTTGTACCAGTCGGTGTAGTCGGTGGTTCTTCCGTTGTAGTACGGGGATGTCGTTCGGTATCGTCTGTACCAATCGGTGTAGTCGGTGGTTCTTCTGTTGTAGTATGGGGGTGTTGTAGGATATCTATTAGTATAGTCGGTGGTTGTTCTGTAGTAGTATGAGGGTGTGATGCTGTTTCGGTTGTATCTACCACTGTAGCCTTTTGTCGTTCTGTAGTAGTAGGGAGATGTTGTTGGAGAGCGGTAATTTTTATCGCCGTTTGTGGTTGTTCTATCGTACGAGCGAGTTGTGGTTCTGCTTCGCTCTTGTCCAACATTGTAGGCAGCAGTCGTTCCTTCGTATGAGCCAGTTGAAGGGGGATATTGATATGCAGTTGTTTCAGTTTCAGCTCTGCCGCCCGTTGTCGTTCTGCGCTCATCGATTGAACGAGTGGGTGTGAATGTACGCCAGTTTTTAGCTGTAACTGTTACTGCAGTTCCAGTTCCATGGAACAAGCTACCTGTAGATTAACAAGAAACTGCTTTGTAGTGAAATGAGTAGCTCATAACTAAACAGTATAAAGGGAAATGTGTCAAGTAGCCTCTATGCATTCAGGAGAATAACAAGGTCATATTTAGCTGTTGTACTAAAGTAGTAATTATGGTGAATTAAAATTTCTTCCACTAGGTCTGTAAGCACAGTTTAACAATTTTATATAAAACTGGAAGCGGAAACTGGTAAGATAATACTATGGATTTGAGTAGATCCTTCACACTGTTCGATTTCAAATTCTGCATTATGTGACGATTACAAAGTACGGAGTGATGAAATCTTAGAAATTATCTCTCAAAAAGAGTCGATATAAACTGAGCCCTTTGTAACTTGATGAGTTCCATTCTGCAAATCAGTCCAATCTTAATATGAGAGAGAGAGAGAGAGAGAGAGAGAGAGAGAGAGAGAGAGAGAGAGAGAGAGTTTAAATTGTTTGGATTGAAGTATTTTTGAAGGACCTCGAAATCATTGGATGGTGAGCTGGTGCAGATGCCAAAACAAAAATGAAATATCCTTGAACTTTGTACAAGCTCGACCTTCACCACCCAAGAAGCAAAGGCTTTCATTCCTTTGGATCTTTTTTTCTCATTCATCAACGGATTTTTGATTCTCTGATAAATTCAAGCCTGGCAGACCAACAGTAGAAACCTTTTCCTCTTGATGAAGTATATGTCACCTGCCCCTTGGTCTCCACTAAAGTCTCATGCGAGTTGTTGTGCTGCAAATGACAATTCTTTTTATATGCTCCAAATGACAATTCTTTTTATAGCATGCTGCAGGCGTGGAAAACATGGATTAGCCTGCACATTTCTTGCAGCAGTCAGATGGCAAAGAAGCATTTTTAATAAACAAAAATTCAGTTTGTCTATATCCTTCTGTCTGTCCATCACATTTAGGCTCTGCCTTGTTGCCTCTCTGTCTTGTTTTTTACCGGGCACATAAAACAACAAAAAGAAACAGCTCAGCAGTTAGAAAAACAAGGAAAGAAGTAAAAACAAATGTTTGTACTAAACAGCCGATAAGAATCCTCTTCTGCCTGGGTTATGAACCTTGGGAAATGTGAAATGTACAAGAAATTAAAACAACATATGACACTCCAAAACAATGCTGACTGTGACAACTGAGTACTAGAGAGACCATCCATTGCACTTATTTACATAGGTATCTGGGGATTTTGTGTTAATAAGCACAAGCTTAATGCCTGAGTGTTCCAGCTCTCATTTGGTAATTTGAACACTTACATTGGTTAATTTGGCATAAATGGACTCTTGTTCAATGAGGTAACATCTTCATACCTCATAACTCAGTCCCATGTCCCATAGGACGTAGGTGGGACATGAGGGAAGACACAGTGGAGATCTTGTTTCAACCGTCATGATCTTGGGTGGCGGATGTCAAATCCTGTAGGGATTGGGCGGTCCTGTCTTTGATGTTGTCGACCCAAGCTTTCTTTAGACAGCCTCTTTTTCTCATTCCGTTTACTGTTCCTTGCAAGACGGTTTTTGCCAGAGCATCGGAGGAATACATGCTATATTAAATACCTGACTAGGACTTTCAATGAAATCTTGAAGACACAAACTATTCCCGAATGTTGGAAAGAGTCGAAAATAACCCTATTTTACAAAAAAAGTTGACGGAAGAGAAATACAAATTATAGACCGATCAGTCTGCTTTCACTTTTATAAACTGTTCACAAGAGTTCTGCAGAGAAAGATGGAGAAATGTCTTGACAAAATCCAACCTCGAGAACAAGTTGGTTTCAGAAAGAAATACAATGTATTCTACAAGCGACCATCTACAATCACTGAACCAGCTAATAGAAAAATGTCACGAGCACAATTTACCTCTGTGTGTATCGTTCATAGACTATGAGAAAGCCTTTGATTCTATCAAACATTACACTATATTTTTCTTTAATGCTTTGAGAAAGATCAACGTAAATATATGCAAAATTGATTGAAAACATTTCTAAAGATGCCACTGCAAGAATACACCGAGACAACCACACATCAGGACACTTTAAAATACTACCAGTGACCAGTGGCGAGGTGGCAGGACGACATCAGACAGAGGGGGGAGGTGACCTGGACAAGGAAAACACAAGACAGAGGCAGATGGAAGACTTTGTTGGAGGGCTACCTAACTAAAATTTTATTCATCCTGGGAATTTCAAAAGCAGTTTAAAGAATTTGAGGGCAAACACAAATTATTATGTTCTTTTTACATTCAAAGATCCGACCAAATCTACAATGGACAATAAATCCAAGAAGCGTCCAGTCGACGAGACCAAATTGGAGCTCGTGACATGGTCGTTTGTGTGTGGCCACTATGTCACCAAGCGTATGACAGCATCGAAAGGCATCAAGGCCTCAGCGCCATAAGTTAATTTCCACTCTATTCCTTTTCCCAAGCTGATGAATTTTTAGTCTTCCTGGTTGCCCAATTCATTCCTCCACTCTAGACTCATTGATTGCCCACAGTTTTCGGCTGTATAAATTAAACCCGGATTTCGGATGTAGAATGACGTTTGTAGTTATATACCAAGAATTCGTGAGTGCATGTCAATTGCGGAAGTTAAATCCCCACGTTTGTTAAAAATACAATATAGATCTACATTTAGATCTAAATAAAATTCTTTCCATGTACAGTACTAAGATAAAGTGGATGTAAGACTAAAAATTAGTAGAAAAAAAAAAGCAGAGCTAGACTATATTCATTTGAATTAAAGATAGTTTTGATCTAGCTCTTTCAAATTGAAAGCCTCCCAACCCCTGTTTTTTAAAGTTGGAATTCAGTAGACTCTAGATTTTAGGTCTTAAGAAAATCCCTGAGTGTACCATTGTTATACAGCTGTAGATCTAGAATCTATTTAGGAGGCATTTATGTAGCACGAAGAGTTGGCCTGGACCTAGATTATAGCTCTCTACCTTGAGCAAAATCAAAATCAATATATAAAAGGTCACGTTTTAAACAGAAGAACTTTGCTGTCCGCTTAAAACGCAAAGGTCACGGACTGCGGCGACTACTTGCGACAAGTAATTAGGCTGGCCATTTGCTTCTGCTTAGTTTTCGACGATTTAAACTACACAGAAAGGATACCTTCGATGAGGTAAAGCGTGGTCAATTTTTCATTTCTGGCCTCAGAAAAGGCTTTCTTCAAAACAAAATTGGTGTCCATGTCTGTTCAGATTTCAAAGTTTTGTACAGTTCCCGGAATTGTTTTTTTTTTTTTAAACGGGGTATACATACGCTGATCGTCCTGTAATTTTGACAAAGTTATAGGTTGCCTTTCTTAGGTAGTGTGATGATTAGGGATTGTTTCCGTGCTTTAAGCCTTTAGTATGTCTGCCAGATCTTATTGCAGATGGTCATCAAAGCTATTACCAAGTCCTCTCCTCCTGCCTGACTTAATTCTGCTGGGATATTGTCCAGGCCTGCTGATTTCCCTCTTTTCAATAATTTCATTGCTGCTGCCACTTTTTCGCGGAGGATGGGGTAGTGGTCATTGTCAGTTGTCAAAATTACAGAACGATCAGCCTAATAAGTCATCCCAGCAAAGTGATGCTCAAAATTATCCTAAATAGATTGAAGCCTCAAGCATTCAGAATCATTGCGGAAGAACAGGTTGGTTTTAGATCAGGATGGAGTACAACAGAACAAATTCTAAACCTTAGAATAATAATGTGAAAGATATTTGCAACACCAGCAGGACCTGTATCATGTCTTCGTAGATTTCTAGAAAGCATTTGACCGAGTCTGGCATGAAGCACTTTATGCAACCATGAGGCTGTATAACACCAGTACTAATCGGGCGAGAATAATTGAAAGCCTTTTACGATAGGGCCATCATTGCAGTCTACTTCAACAACAACCTTGGAGACTGGTTCAGGACAATCATCGGAGTGAGACGAGGAGGCCTTTTGTTATCACATACCTTTTTCAACATCTTCCGAGAAAGGATTATGACTGATGCACTCGAAGATCACAAAGGAACAGTTACCATCGGTGTCAGAACAATAACGAACCTACCTTTTGCTGACGACATTGATTGTCTTGCGGGGAGCAAAGAAGAGCTGAAAGAGTTAGTAAAATGCTCAGATCAAATAACTGCAGCCTACAGCATGCAAATTAGTGCATGAAAAAAAATTGATGACCAACAAAACCACAGGCATCAACACTGACATCAAAGTAAAGGGGAAGAAACTAGGAACATTGAAAAGCTTTACCTACTCTGAGCCATAGTACCTGATGAAGGCTCCAAACCTGAAATCATAGCCAGGATTGCCCAGACTACCACAGTTCTCTATAAGCTAAACACCATCTGGAAAGACAAACACATCTCCTTCAGCTCAAAGATCAGACTGATGCGATCACTTGTCTGCTCAATTTTTCTGTATGCCTGTGAGGCATGGATCTAACCGCAGACATAGAGCGAAGAATCCTCTCCATGGAAATGAGATGCTTTCGCAGACTTCTCGGCCCGTCGTACAAAGACCGAATAACAAATAAAGAGCTCAAGAAAAGAATCATAACAGCTGTTGGACCATACAAAGATCTATTTCAATAGCTAAGACACGTTTGCTAAATCAATATTGCAAGTCATAGTACGAGGAACGAGGAAAAGAGAAAGGCAGAAAAAGAGATGGGAGAACAACATTAGTGAATGGACTGGCTTGCCACTAAACGACACTCTGAGGAGGGCCGAAAACAGACAAGAGTGGAGAGAGCTGGCTGCGAAGTCTTCAGTGCCGCCCCCACGGTCTCCGGACTAAAGGACAGGTATCAGGTATCAGGTATCAGGTATAATACGCATTATAATTATACTAATTATAGTGCGGTAGAGCACCTATAACTATCTCGGTCGCTCAACGTACAATCTCATATATTTAGCTCATAATATAGATGACTATTCATTGTTTTTTGAACTTATATATCTTTTGTTGTCCGTTCTAATATTGTGTTGTGATTGTTTATGTTAATATTTGATAAATATAATAATTCATGAAATAAGTTGTAACGTAGTTTGATTTCTGTGCAGCCTTATATTTGCTCTCTGTATTGATTTGGTTTATTTGGTTTCCTTTCTAACATGATTTCCTTTATTCATAGTGTTATACTTACATTCGCTTTTGATAGCTGCTGTTATTCATCTTCCATTAAACTTATTTATTTCCTTTGAATTTTTAAAAATATTATTATTTGTGCGAATTTGGTGACAGCGACTATCATAACGATTCTGTATGAGTTCTCTCCAGCTTGCTCTTCTTTGATTCTCCAACTGCCAAGGGCTACTCAGAATGCAGGGTTTGCACATGGGACCCCTGATTTATTATTCATCTGATAATATCTAGACATCAGATCATACCTAAAATAGCATCATAATTGGGCAGAAACAAAAAGCCGAAAATAATGTGGCACAAGCTGGAAACCCAACAAATAGTAAGAACAGCAAAGTCAATGGCAAGAATAGCAATAGACACAAATACATACAAAATAAAAACAACAACACGCCCCTTTGCGTCATACCAAAAAATTCATTATATGTATGATAACCAATGTCAATAGAATCAAATTAATTTGGCTTACCTAAATATGACTTCACGTAGGTTCCTTCATTGTATTTGGATTCATCAAAATTGATCTCTTTGTGGGAAGGAATTGTACTATAGTAGTCAGGAGTGGTTCTTCCATAGGAGCGAGGTGTGGTGTTGTACTTATTGTACCTATCGTAATAGTCAGTCGTTCTGTCGTAGCGGGACGTTGTCCTGTACCGGTTTCGCTTGTACCAATCTTTGTAGTTGTCAGTGTTTCTGTTGTAGTCTGGGGGTGTCGTGCCGTATCGCTTATACCGATCGTTGTAGTCAGTGGTTCTTCTGTTGTAGTACGGGGGTGTCGTGCGGTATCGGTTATACCAATCTTTGTATTCGGTGGTTCTTCTGTTGTAGTACGGGGGTGTCGTGTGGTATCGGTTATACCAATCGGTGTAATCGGTGGTTCTTCGGTTGTAGTACGGGGGTGTCGTGCGGTATCGGTTATACCAATGGGTGTAATCGGTGGTTCTTCTGTTGTAGTACGGGGGTGTTGTGCGGTATCGGTTATACCAATCGGTGTAATCGGTGGTTCTTCTGTTGTAGTACGGGGGTGTCGTGCGGTATCGGTTATACCAATGGGTGTAGTCAGTGGTTCTTCTGTTGTAGTATGGGGGTGTCGTGCGGTATCGGTTATACCAATCCTTGTATTCGGTGGTTCTTCTGTTGTAGTACGGGGGTGTCGTGCGATATCGGTTATACCAATCGTTGGAGTCGGTTGTTCTTCTGTTATAGTACGGGGATGTCGTGCGGTATCGGTTATACCAATCGTTGGAGTCGGTGGTTCTTCTGTTATAGTACGGGGGTGTTGTGCGGTATCGGTTGTACCAGTCATTGGAGTCGGTGGTTCTTCTGTTGTAGTATGGGGGTGTCGTGCGGTATCGGTTATACCAGTCATTGGAGTCGGTGGTTCTTCTGTTGTAGTACGGGGGTGTCGAGCGATATCGGTTGTACCAGTCGGTGTAGTCGGTGGTTCTTCCGTTGTAGTACGGGGATGTCGTTCGGTATCGTCTGTACCAATCGGTGTAGTCGGTGGTTCTTCTGTTGTAGTATGGGGGTGTTGTAGGATATCTATTAGTATAGTCGGTGGTTGTTCTGTAGTAGTATGAGGGTGTGATGCTGTTTCGGTTGTATCTACCACTGTAGCCTTTTGTCGTTCTGTAGTAGTAGGGAGATGTTGTTGGAGAGCGGTAATTTTTATCGCCGTTTGTGGTTGTTCTATCGTACGAGCGAGTTGTGGTTCTGCTTCGCTCTTGTCCAACATTGTAGGCAGCAGTCGTTCCTTCGTATGAGCCAGTTGAAGGGGGATATTGATATGCAGTTGTTTCAGTTTCAGCTCTGCCGCCCGTTGTCGTTCTGCGCTCATCGATTGAACGAGTGGGTGTGAATGTACGCCAGTTTTTAGCTGTAACTGTTACTGCAGTTCCAGTTCCATGGAACAAGCTACCTGTAGATTAACAAGAAACTGCTTTGTAGTGAAATGAGTAGCTCATAACTAAACAGTATAAAGGGAAATGTGTCAAGTAGCCTCTATGCATTCAGGAGAATAACAAGGTCATATTTAGCTGTTGTACTAAAGTAGTAATTATGGTGAATTAAAATTTCTTCCACTAGGTCTGTAAGCACAGTTTAACAATTTTATATAAAACTGGAAGCGGAAACTGGTAAGATAATACTATGGATTTGAGTAGATCCTTCACACTGTTCGATTTCAAATTCTGCATTATGTGACGATTACAAAGTACGGAGTGATGAAATCTTAGAAATTATCTCTCAAAAAGAGTCGATATAAACTGAGCCCTTTGTAACTTGATGAGTTCCATTCTGCAAATCAGTCCAATCTTAATATGAGAGAGAGAGAGAGAGAGAGAGAGAGAGAGAGAGAGAGAGAGAGAGAGAGAGTTTAAATTGTTTGGATTGAAGTATTTTTGAAGGACCTCGAAATCATTGGATGGTGAGCTGGTGCAGATGCCAAAACAAAAATGAAATATCCTTGAACTTTGTACAAGCTCGACCTTCACCACCCAAGAAGCAAAGGCTTTCATTCCTTTGGATCTTTTTTTCTCATTCATCAACGGATTTTTGATTCTCTGATAAATTCAAGCCTGGCAGACCAACAGTAGAAACCTTTTCCTCTTGATGAAGTATATGTCACCTGCCCCTTGGTCTCCACTAAAGTCTCATGCGAGTTGTTGTGCTGCAAATGACAATTCTTTTTATATGCTCCAAATGACAATTCTTTTTATAGCATGCTGCAGGCGTGGAAAACATGGATTAGCCTGCACATTTCTTGCAGCAGTCAGATGGCAAAGAAGCATTTTTAATAAACAAAAATTCAGTTTGTCTATATCCTTCTGTCTGTCCATCACATTTAGGCTCTGCCTTGTTGCCTCTCTGTCTTGTTTTTTACCGGGCACATAAAACAACAAAAAGAAACAGCTCAGCAGTTAGAAAAACAAGGAAAGAAGTAAAAACAAATGTTTGTACTAAACAGCCGATAAGAATCCTCTTCTGCCTGGGTTATGAACCTTGGGAAATGTGAAATGTACAAGAAATTAAAACAACATATGACACTCCAAAACAATGCTGACTGTGACAACTGAGTACTAGAGAGACCATCCATTGCACTTATTTACATAGGTATCTGGGGATTTTGTGTTAATAAGCACAAGCTTAATGCCTGAGTGTTCCAGCTCTCATTTGGTAATTTGAACACTTACATTGGTTAATTTGGCATAAATGGACTCTTGTTCAATGAGTTAAACATCTTTATACCTCATAACTCAGTCCCATGTCCCATAGGACGTAGGGGGGACATGAGGGAAGACACAGTGGAGATCTTGTTTCAACCGTCCTGATCTTGGATCCTGTAGGGATTGGGCGGTCCTCTCTTTGATGTTGTCGACCCAGGCTTTCTTAAGGCGGTCTCTTCTTCTCCTTCCTTCTACTGTTCAATTCTCATTGTCATCTGATCATGCCAGCATTAGTAATTGAGAATTTTTCATGGTGAATTTGTTGTGTTATTGCTTTTTAAGTTCATGTGTGTCACACAGTCGTTTGGTTGGTTGAGGGAGACTGTCCCAAAATCTGAATGTACCAGGGTAAAGGGACTGGAGATGGATATCTTTTCTAGATTTGGGGATTCCGAAACAGCTGTGTGAGGATCTTGCTTTAGTGGCATTCTGGGATGTCTTTCATTGGTATCTCGATTCTTTTCTCTCTTAATACCACTGAAGAGATTCTATTACATTTTATTAGTTCTCCTTTCTTGGAGGAATCTTCATCATTCATCAAGTACCAGGACTGAGGCAGACGTTGGCGACAATGACACACCATTCACTTCTCTGTTCAGATAATCTCAGGAAGTTTATGCTATGAGTTTTCTGCTTTTTGTTTGTCAACCATTGAGTTAAGCTCTCCAAATATGTCATTTTCTACCTGCCCCTACTTGTCCCCTCAATTTTCCAGTCAAGGCCAGATGTTCAAGTTCCTGATGTTAATTTAAATGACCCAAAAACCTTAGTTGTCTTTGTCTGATTGTTTTTAGCAATGATCTTTCCACTTCTGCTTCGTCAAGAACCGCATTGTTTGTTTTCTTTTCTTTCAATGAGATTCTTAGCATCCACCTCAGAAACCACATTTCCACTGCTTCCAGCCTACAAATATTGTTTGATGATACATGGCGGCTGCAGCTATTTTGTCATGAAACTGTCCGCACTCCTCTGGACTTTTCTGTTTTGTATATCCCTCTTTAAACGGTTTTAAAAATAAACAGGAAATGGACAGTATTTTTTTTCATATCAAAAAGAGAAGATTTCTGCATAAATAGGCAGAAAGCTATAAATACAGACACACTGAGAAAGGGATTGGGAGAGTATGAGCTTTTTAATTGAGTAAACAAAAATTAACTCACTCTGAAGCTTGGATTGGGCCTCTGCAAAACTAAATTCTCGTGCCTCCAAAATCTGCCGCACCTCTTTTGCACCCCAGTCGAAGACATTCCCGGCCAACAAACCCACAGCCAGCTGAAGTTGTTTTTGCTCAGGTGACAGCTGGTCCAACTCTTGGATCCGGTTTCCTAGGAGCCGCAATGCTGCTTCATTCTCAAGCTGCTTTTGCTGTAAATGACAAGGAAGAGAGGGAGAAAAGCTTAATCTTTTCATTCTATCCTAGAACTTCCTGACCCATCTTGTGATTGATTGCTTTTATACTTTAAGTATTTACCTATAAAATTTAAGCAAAAAGGTACACTTATAAATCAGAATTACAACTCAATAAACACCACTAAGAAGTGTAACCTAAAATCCCAATTTTTAGTGACAAAAATTATCATCTCATATGCAGGCGGTATCATGCTTACAGCCCTTTACAATGATATTTCACTCCCCTGAATAAAAGCAACACATGCGACTAAGTTGGGTTCTGGTAAGTGTAAATATATTTTTCAGACAAGGCAGCCATGAATGTGACCCACCTGTGAGAAGATGTCGGTGAAAAGACACTCTTCCAAAAAATGAGTATTGGTATCCAGGAGGCTTCGAACTGTTAAAGATCCAAATGCACTAGACACAAATATCAAACAAAAAAATGTCACACTTTTAAAATCTGAAACAATTCTTTGTATTTCAATATTTAACAGTTTTTAAAAATGCCTTCATCTTGGATATACATTAAATGCATTCTGTTGAGTTTTTCAGATGTAATATTCTGTTTTGTCTTGGATCTTTCTGTTTCGTCTTGGATCTTACATTTCCATGCATCCGCTGATGCGTTAGTTGGGCTGACTGACATACTCTTGTGACTGCATGTCTGTTTCGAACTTCAATTTTGTGCTCATCATAGTGGATTGTACCTTTATCACCTTTTGATCTTATACCTGCATGTTTACACATATTTCTCCATTAACAAAATCTGATCTGTACAAGAGCATAGTGTATAATGAATGTAAAAAGATGTATGGAGCTATGAAAATTAAGAGGTGTTTCTATTTGTGAATGTTTCAGTGTGTGTAAGATTGACACAGTAAAACTCTTTTAACCTTTTGATTGAATCCAAGATCCAGTTCAAGCAGGACAACTCTTACTTGCATGTCCTTTGGGATCTTGCTGAAGAGGGAAGGGCGATGCCCTTTGAAGTTTGTGGCATTCTATTTCAAAACAATGAATAAATTCTGATTTATTTACTGCGCGACTGAAGGTGGAAGTAATCGAGAATCTCTGTCTCCACGCCTGCTTTGAAAGAAAGCATTTGGACATTTTCTATGCTTAAATAGTAGTTGCCCAGTCATATTTCTTTCGAAAGGCCAGGTGGTTGGGGAAGGTAGGCTCAGGAGGTCAAGGTCCAAAGGTTTAAGGATAATCTCTCTGCCAGTATACAGGAGAATTGAAAAGTCAAGTCCCATGTAGAAGAATTCTCTGTTTGTCTTATTTGGCTTGCTTACTTGCTTTTATGGCCTCTCGCTTCCAAGTCATTAGACTAGACTGTCTTGACAGCCTCTGCGATGCCTTTTGTCAGTGGTTTCCATCTGTGACTTTTTTTTTTTTCCCAGGTCTCTTTCACTTTCTAATCAGACGGGTGTGGTGCCATTCTTTAATTTCGTGAGGTGGTTGTTGAGGTGAATTGGAAGAATTGTGATCAGGCATCCATGAAAGGTTACTTTTGAATGTCAAAGTATAATCTCCTTGCTCTTCTTGCAGCTATATCTTCATTTCTTCTCAGTATATGTCAGAAAAGGCGGGGTTTTTTTGTTGGGAAGGTTAAGTAGTCCGAAAATTCAGCCATGCAAGAGCACCGAGTCCCTTTCAGCCTAACTCAAGAAGCAAGGTGCTGTTATCAGGACATATCCCACTTCTTCTCAGCACATAGAAAGATGCAGCTTGATTAGGACAGGATCATCAGATTATAATGCGGATGATGTCAGAAGAGGCCCCATCTATGCTTTAATATTTGCACGATGAGAAGTGTTCCATTACACTTTTTGTACAGAGAAGCGTTTGTAATTATGACAGGATATCTACAGCCTTGGATTTTCCTCACTTGTTTCTTGTGAAAGTCATCAAGTTTGTCCTCCTTAGTTTTGGTCAGAGCATGCGTAAAAAATAAAACCCACGTACACCCTTTGGGGACTGTCTCACGGCTCTCAGAGGAAAAAGAAAGAGGAGGAGAAAGGGACTGGGATATAACAGTTAGGAAGAAGTAGACGGACAGAAGAAAAAAGGCGAGGCAAGGGACAGGTAACCTTTGACAACCTGCACTCATAGTTAGCAGTGAGCTCCCAATGTTTCCTCCATTAGCGGAGAAGCGTTCATCTTCTTCTTCCTCGTTGATTGCAAAGGGTCTCTGGTGTGTTATTGCAAGGTTGATCAGATAATAACAACAAAAGTAATTTTTTTTTTGTAAAATAGAAATGCCATAATATGATCAAAATTCCAAGTGCTTGATCTTCTGTCTAGATGTATTTGGGTCTGTGATTGTGACAATGTAATCAGATAAGCTTTCCCATATTCAAATTGTTGACGGAAAGGAAAATTGCAGATGGGTATCAATCGTGACATTGGCACTCCTTGAAACCCATCAGAGGAGAGAAGAAGAGAAGAACTGTAAAGTCAGCACATTTATGGAAGAAAACATTGATGAGGATCCAAATAAACTGTAAAGTCAAGACATTTATGGGAGAAAACATCAACGATGATCTAAATGTACAGTAAAGTCAGCCCATTTATGGAAGAAAACAATGATGATCTAAATGCTGACGAATGAAAAGTGATCATCTTGTATTATCGTTAATCTAATGCATGCCTTACCAAGGGTTAGCCTTCAAGGACGTCAGACGCTCTAGGTATTTGTCCTGGAAGGTTTGGGCACGCTCTGACACATCTTTCTCATGTGGTTGACTCTTTACAGCCAGCTCTTTTGTCTATAATGAGAGGGGGAACGGGGAGTGGGGAGTGAAGAGAAGGGCAGAAGTTGTTGAGAAGTTGAAACGAAGTGATTATAAGTCCCCAAAGCTTCTTGCTTAAACATGGGGACAGTTTGAGGACACATTTCAGTCACACGAGATGATCCTGCGATTCAAATTAATGACAAATTGAGGATAGACCTAAAACAAACAAAACACTCAGACAGATTTCCAGTGAATGTGTAAAGAGTAGAAAATTACTGATTTTAATCAAAAGTCTTACACATTAACAGTTGTTTACAATCACAGTTCCTGTATAAGTCTTCTTCTTTTGGAAAATTCCAACTTTAGAGGGTCACCCATGAGGCAAATCATTTTACAGGGTGCTGCACCGGTTAAGGAAAAGGTTTAAAGCCAAATGCCCTTCTTGATGCAATAGAACCTTAGCTCGAAGAGCTGCAGAAGAGGAGACTGAAGGAAAGAAGGGCTGGTGGCTTCATTGCTGCTAATACTAAAGTCAGTGTATTCTAATGTACAGTAGAACCTTGATAATAAGTATATCTTGGTGCAAAGAAAATGTATACTTAATATCGAGGTATACTTATTATCG
>JAOWAY010420471.1:0-14249 GCA_028565895.1 Goniobranchus geometricus | reverse complement strand
GAGATGTTGAGATTAAAGGAGACTGAAAAGAGAGGTATGAATGCAATAGACAAATAGATAAAGGGAAGGTAAGAGAGGTATGAATGTAATAGATAAAGGGAAGATTAGAGAGGTGTGAATGTAATAGACAGATGGATAAAGGGAGGTCAGATTGAAGAACGCAGCACAACACTAGAGCAGCTTTGTGTAAAAAGGACAAGTATTATCTCTGTCAACCACAATATGGGAAAGGATGTGAGTGGATCATACAAGCATAGTATTATAGTAATCAGAAGGGGGCAGTCGCATCAGTTCACAAATCTCATAATCTATGAATCGCACCATGATAGAAGTAGCATAGTTTACTAGTCATGCAATTGGATAAAATCTGCTCTATCGCTATCAATCAGTGTCAGGTATTATTGCATGTGATGTAAATAGCTTTGTGACATTTTGATGTCCTTCAATGAAGTCAACGCTGCTATTTGAAATTCTCCTGTTATTTTAAGGACAACACCCCCTGGCAACTGAAGGGCTTTTCTATTATTTGTGTGATGGCTGAATAGAATGTCAACGAAACACTACTTTTATTTATATTCATTCATGAAGTAAGTTTGTAAAAAGGTTTGTCCCTTTCTGCAAGCAAGAGGAGAGAGAGAGAGAAGGTTTGTCCCTATCAGCACACAAGAGGAGAGAGAGAGCGAGAGAGACAGAGAGAGGAAGCGTCTTTCATTTCATATTCCCTGTGATAATAGGTTTTGATTTATATTAAGTATATATAAATACGTAACACAACTGATGATGATGATGATGATGATATAATAATAATGAAAATAATAATCGAGGTTTTGTGTTTACTATAAATGAATGTGAACATCCCTGGATTGTCAATGTACCTGCTTAGTCCTTTATTTTTCTCATTTTTCATTCTCTCATTATTACTGCGTGGTCAGTGTGCTGTTGTTTTACTGCCTTACACTTGATAGCATCCATAACAAATTAACATAAGTATATATATTATATATTTATGTTACTGAATATGTGTGTGTATTTCCCACATACGTTATATTACTATGAATCTACAACATATAAAATGTAGACAGCAATATAAAATGTTATATAGAATGAATTTTATCTCTATAATCATATGATTATCACATTACTATATCATTATGCATCGAATGGTACTTGTATATAAATCTAAAAATGTGTGAGCACTTAGTTTTATATAAAATAATATTCATTATAATTAAGGAAATTGGTATGTTGTTGTGTGCAATTATGTTATAAAGATATAAAACAAATTATTTCAGGAGAGTTGATCACTTCAATTACATCTTCTTGAGTGCAAGTTTGTTTTATTTTCTCTCTTTCCCAAAAATGCAACATTTTATTTTTCCTTCACTCTTTGTTCATGCAACAAGTGTCCACATCAAGTAATTTTTTTTTACTCTCTCATACAGTTGGAGCTTTGTTATTTGGACCCCTGTAAACTGGAACGAAATTCCAGGGAACATAATTTTCTCCATGTAATTTATATCCCTGATCAGGACAACGTCCCTGCAAATACTGGATGATTTTGTCAAATGTTATCCTAATTTCAAAGAAATTTCAAGTTTGACTTTTTACCACAATGTCTCACATTACTCATGAATAACACAGTCTGTTATTATGAGACAATGAAGAGAACAACGAGAATTCTTCTGACTTTGACAAATTAAGAACGTGCTATGCCAATACAGTACTTGCACCTTAACATTACAACATGCCGTCTAAGAACATGATCAGCCTTATTGCACGGTTTTTCCAGACAACAGAATTTTTTCTATATAAATTGGCCCCTTTATAACAAGTCCGGTCCGGCTGACAACACGATTTTGAAGAGAAAGTTTTCTTTCTAATTGGACAAAATTTGATTTCATTTTCTCGTAGACCTCCCCCTTAATGCATATTCCTGTTTTCTGATTAATCCATACATCCAGCTTTTATTTGCCTTAATAGAGTTGTGCATGTACCTGCTAACGGATAAGTGTCTTTCTATCCACCTGGACAAAACAAACAATGATCACTGTCCAACTGGGTGGGCCATCAACAAATGACACGGCTCTACTTGCTAGAAAGGAAGGCAAAACGTTGCAAAGATACGGCGATAGAGAAAAGGAGTTTACACTGAAATGTGTCCTAAGTCTCTTATCACTCAATGAATGAAACACATCTCACTAATGTAGTGTCGGTGTATTAGGAGACTTTCCTTGATTCATTGTGTATGGTCAGTTTTGAGCGACTGGGCCTTGGCTCCATCCCTTCATCCACAAGGCTACACATTCTTTGTTTAGCATGGGGGGATTTATTGCATGATTGACAGGTTTGATAAGAAATGAATTAATTAGATTTGATCATGTGCATAGCCCTTTGTGGGCTTGCATTTGATTGGTTGTAAAAATTAAAAGAGACAATGGGACTCTTCAGTAAGTATATAGATTATATCCCTTGTAGTCTGTCTATGTGCACGGTCCATCCAACAGCATGATATTTCAATGTCCGCAAGGGCGTGTTCTTAGAGCACTAGTAGTAGTACTGTGCCTAGACTAAGTTAACAAACACTTGCAATGAATGATCGTCAGCTTGTTTTATGAAGCAATTGGATGAACTAAGAGAAATTATCTCTGCAAAGATGTCACCGAGTGGATAACAAGCCATTTTCAGAGCACAGCGTTAAAGATGTTGCAATCGGTGCTGTTTCAACCCAGTCTGTCACCTGCATTCTTATGGGCAAGAATGGCAAGATTGTATGCAAAAGTCATATTAGAGGGGTGAGGCTACAGAGTATTCAACCTCAACAGACCAATTAAGGACGTGTATTCATAGACTTGCATACAGTGATGACTTTTCTATTGGTCTGAGCCTCACCCCTGGAAATTGGAATGATTTTTCAATCTCCCAGGGATGTCCCAATAACAGAGATCCTACTGTTTTACTATAAATCCATCCAGCCATCCCAAAGGAACCTGCTTATATTCACTTCACTGTTAATTATTCTTTGAGAAGCTAACAAATTATTCATGTGTTAATGTTATGTTATGAAATAAAATGGCAAATGTTTTGAAGAAAGGTCAAACCACCATACAGAATAGAATGGAAAACCACATTTTTCTAGCTTTTTTATTATTATTTCTTTTTCTATGTATGGAGATGATTATTTTTTTATTTTTTTTTATTATTATTATTATTATTGTTGTTGATGTTATTGTTATTATTGTGTGTGTTATCCTTTGCTTTTTAAAAGTTCATTTCTGATGTGACTATCAAATAAAGTGAAAGTGAAAGGTGCATAATAGATTTACACTGACTTGTTTGTGTGAAAACATTGCCAGCATAGTTTCTTGCAACCTGTAAGTTGGACAACATTAAAATGCATTAAAGTGTGATTTGATAATTATTTCCTCCCTTCTGAATGAGAAATTATTCACTTCTTAATTTTCTTGAGCCACATTTGCTTTGTAGCATTGGACAATGAGATCATCAGGTTGAGTGGGTTGTGGCATCTTCTGTTCAAAGACACCGAAATGTTATGGAACGTTGAAGGGCAAATGAATAATTTTGTTATGCATATATATTTATGGGAAGTGATTATTTAGGCAACCTGCTGCCCAGATAATGTAATCTCCCCTTGTTTCATTATTTAGGCAGCCTATTCTGGGCTGGAAATCTCTTCTTTTTTTTTTCTCTGTTTCATAGAGGCCATAATCATTATAGAGGCAGTGCATGTTCAGCCATTGTCATTTTTCATTCTCAATTAGATCTAGATTCTGCATAGCTGGCTCTAGTCTAGATATCAATATTTGGAAAAGGTTATCCTAAAGAATCATGTCGTCGTGAGTGAGTATTCAAAATGCTGAAATATCGATATCTTCCTCTTGACAAATTTTTCTCTACTGTCGTGTTTGAAATTATATTTAAATTAAAACAACGCACTGTGTACTTTCACGTCCGATGTGGGTGTTAAATCTGTGAACTCCCTGCCCTTTCTCCCCCACCTCTCATTAGAGATCTAAATCTAGATCTTACTAGATTTTGATTCTATATCTTTATGCTAGAGATCTAAATTTATTCTAGAATCTCAATCTAAATCTTGTGCCTAGAACCTAGACTAGAATAAAGATTGTCATAGATCTATGTAAATAACCTATAACCAGATAAATTTCATCAAGAGAAGTCATAGCTTACGCATTTTGTTTCGGCAGGATCTATCAAAATTCATAAATTAATGGCTCGTGCCTATGTACCCCACATCTAGTATTCTTTAATATATCAAGGTGATCGGCCACTCAGTTGGTTCTGAAACAGGTTGCCCAAATAATTAAACCCCTCCACATTTTCACTATTTGAGCAACAGATTCCCTAAGTAATGCCTGCCTTATTTATGATGATTGACATAAACTGTGTACATGTAATTAGATTCATTACTGATGATAAATTTCCTGTCATTGGTTTTGATTCCAGGCTTAATCTTCATCAGCCTGCCATGCAACCAAGCAATAATGGTGTATTGAAAAGAAAGTACTGGAATAAATTATTTCTTGTACTTTAAAGGTGGTCAAAGACATGTTATGTTGTCCTGCCAGCACTTCCCCTGTCTGTCCCTTTTCTTGCCGCCTTGTAGCATACCCTGGAGCACCATCTTTGAAAAAGTCTTGTGCCATGATACATGCCCATACAAGGCTAGCTTTCTATATCAAATTACAGACAGCAAGGGATCTTAAAGCTGATAGAATCAAATTGTAAAAGCTGCAATTGAAATACTAAAATGTTTTCTTACTATTATGTTTATTATTAAAAGTGAAAAGATCACTTTGTGAAACAGTGTCAGTTTTAATAATCTTCAACACCACTACTAATTAATCTGATCTGAATTACAGGTGTTTTGGGGGAAAATGATAAGTCAGTTCCTTGGGAGGTAGAACGAGAAGGCATCTTGATTCATTGATTCTTTCCTCCTGTTTCAATTCACTAACTTACCAAGCAAGTGTGCAGAATGTTATACATGTAATTTTGTGTTATCTAGGTTTCATGTAAAACATTGCAGAACTATTTATATTGTAGCCAACTACTGCTTATCATCATGCTCATTCCATAGATGCCTGACTCATTAAATTTTGTGATGTTTTTTGGTTAATACAATTTTCAAATACCAGACATTGAGTCCTTCATTTTGCCATGACTTTTAATAGATTTGGATATGAAATGAAGAGTCTTGTTTACTTATTAGAAATAATTGAGTAGATCTATGCCTAACCATTGACACTGAGTTTAAAGAAGAATGAAGAAAATTTTCTTGCCTATCTCAAAATAGATAAAAATGAGTTAGTCTTTTATCGAATGAGCATGTTATGCCATTGCTGTGTACACTATTGCTATCAAAACTTGTACGACTCATATGAAGCTATCAGTGTCAAGATGATGTAATGGTCCCATTACAATGTACAATGTAGATCTCTATCCATTCAGTTGTTGCCTCCAGCTATAATGGGAAGCATTTTATTGAAGAACTATGTGGAAAGAACATTCCAGCCTCCCCAGTGGTGGAAGGTGGTGCCTGTATTTGTTGTATCCTGATCATTTTTTTATGGCCGCCAATCTGCCCTTAGATTAAACTCTAGTCTCCTAACAAGAGTGTGATGTATGTGACATTGAGGTTTTAAAGTAGTATCAAATTTTATACGTATGGATTGCTCCTTAGAACAATATGAATAAGTATATAATATAGGCTATACCTTAGAACAAACTGAATCAGAGGAACTGATTTTGATTTTTATTCCACTTTCATTTCCAGTATCGATCATAAACAAATTCAAATTGATTCGAATACAGTCCATGCCGCCTCTAAACATGGATTTGGGAGAATGCTTTAGCGTGCTTAATGAGGAAGTGTGTTTGAGTTCGAAGGAGACTTAATAATTCAGTCTGTGTTGCAATGAGAAATGAACACTTTCTTGAACAGCCAAGCATGATACAGCACACTACACACCGTGCGTACTACTAACCGCTAACACAGTACAATACCACATTCATTCACTCCCTGTCATATGGTTGAGTATTATAAATGATCAATGATGGTCTGGTCTTGCTATACAGGGCTTTGGAATTCTTATTCCCCTACTGAATATGATTTCTGCTGCAGGGTACATCCTTTTCTCTTTTCAGGCATTTTTTTTTTTTGAATGGTTTATGCCATTCTTTCTTTAAATAATTAAAATAAACTCATTTGATTGGGGGTGATATGGACTTGATGTGGTGTGCTGGATGTCCCTCTCTTTAACAAATGTTTCTAACTCAAAGCTGGTGAACTGTTTTGCATCGTCAATTATCAGAGTTATCAGGATCCCATGAATGGCAAATACCGATTGAAGATATATTGATGCCGTCTGTGCTTGCTTTGGTTGAGAATGTTTTGACAAAGGTCATTTTGCTGTAATGGTCACCGACAAGAATGTACTCACTTCCATTGAGATAGAATATATCTGCAGCTAATTTCTGGAATGGTCTGTCTGGTAATTTCTACTGCAGGAGCAGTTCTCTTTCTTGTCTGACTTTTGTTGCATTTGTTACATATCTGACTGGATTGTACTGTTTTGGTTACGTCGTTCGTGATGAGGAGCCAATACACATTGTCTCATTAACAATGCATTTTTCCTGACCCTGGTGGCTTGCTGGTTGGACTTGCCCTAGTCTAATGTTGTTACATTTGTCCATTGCCAGTTTTATGCCTTTGGATGACCATTGAAGTTGAAGGCCAAAGAACATGATTTGATCCTGCCTTCACCTCCATCAACAACCCTACCACCCAGTGGTGTGTAGGGCAGCAACAAAGCTCCTCCACCCCTGCTTGTCCTGGGCCAAACTACTCAGCAAACTCAAAGAGTGCTGCATTGGTTTAATCTCACTCTCCACTGCTCTTCTCCATGTTGATCTTGGTCTTCCTCTCTTTCTCCTGCTCTTTGGGGTCCAGTGTAATGCCGTTCTTGTGAGTACATGCCCTATCCATTTCCACCTACATCTGGTAATGATAGTGCCCATATTTTTTTGCTCACATTTCTTCAGAAGGTCTTCATTGGAGATCTTTTCAACCCAAATTCTTCGGAGGCATGTGGTGTGGAAAGATTGAAGCTTGGCAAGATCTGTCACTGTCATCCTCCAGCATTCAACTCCGTAGATTGTGGACACAACACAGCTCTGGTACATGTATAGCTTTGTCTTGATACTGTAGTTTGTTGATCTCCAGACATTGTTAACTTCCTTGCCTTGCCCAGTCTGTAGCAGATGTCCTCTTGTGCCACCCTCAGGCCTGATAATTCTGCCTAGGTATGTGAACTTATCTGTTTGACATTGGTGGTTCCATTTACTTTGACAGGGTCTAGTGTGTTCACATTCAGTGCCATCCTGTTTTCTTTGTGCCATTTCAAAGTCCTACCTGCTGTCCGAAGGTTTGAAGTTTGCTGGTCTTGTCCTGGATATGTTGGTGAGTATGTGAAAGTGAAAGCAATGCAATGTCATCTGCAAAGTCAAGGTTGTCTAGGGGCGTGAACAGGCTCCAGCAGATGCCCGTGGGAGTATTCTATGTCATCCTCCTCATCACCCAATCAATGTCAGTCAAAGTGGAAAAGATTTGTTGACATCACACATCCTTGCCTTTCAGCGATCTTGACTTTGAATAAGGTGTCACTTTGTCCAACAGAGCATCTCAAGTTGTAGTAATGGCACACTGCAGGACTATGTTCAAGGTTTTTTCAAAATTGACAAAGTTCCCAAGTTGCCTCTGCCATTCGGTGCACTGCTCGATCATACCTCTAAGGGTGAATATCTCAGATCTGGTTGTTACATCACCTCTGTCTCCTGAGCCCTGCTTGCTCATTCCCTGCTTAGTGTTTCATCTACTGTATCTACTATCTGACATTCACTTTGGCTAGAATCTTGCTTGGCACTGTTAATGTTAATCTCCCTTCACATGATAAAATCAAGGCTCCTTTTTTTTGGAATCTTGCAAATCACTCCTTTGGTCCAGTCGCCACATACTTTTCACCTTTTCATACATACGTGAATAGCTGCAGCATGATCTCAGCTACTAGCTCAGCATCAAGGTTGTCCTGGTCTGGTGATTTACTATTTCTGAGGGTATTTAATGGCAGCTACCATCTCTTTCTTGTTTGGAAGGTCGATATTAATCATAATGTCTTGGTCTAGTGATTTCTCTCTTTTTTTGTTTCTACTCAATTCAGAATCTATCGTCTTTTTCCTCTGTATTGTATTCTGTACTTTTGAGGATAAATCATGGACCCTTGACCATTTGTTTTGCTTGTTGTTCTTCTGTTGTCTCCCTCTATGATTGTGATTTGTTTCGTTTTTTTTCCTGTTGCACAATCTGCTTTCATTCAGCACATCTTTGGCCCAATGGCTTTGTTTTCCACACATCTGGCAATTTGTGCCGCAGGTTGGACCCTTCCCTGGGACATGTTTGGTGTCACACTTCTGAGAATTTCATGAATACAGCTTTATTAAGCTTGTCAAGTAGGGGTTGCTGCTGAATTTGTTGCTGCTGAGCTATGTTCTGCAGCATGTCTTAAGGAAACCCCATGGCTTTTGATTATTGTCATCAAGATTGCTCAATATTACTCCTTCTTTCCTCTTGATGTTTACAATCGCAATCTTAATTGGCTGTTCCAGCATTCGATCACCAAGAATTTTTTCCTATGCAAAGGAACATCTTGCTGTTTTGTTTTTAAGTCGGAGTATGAAAGCTTCTATTGTCTTCTATTTTCCTTGTATCTGGATTGTAGCTCTATTCTCTCAACCCCTTTATGGAGTTTTTCCACCATGAAATACTCAAACATTCTCCACACCAGAGTAGGATTGTTAGTTAATTTATTTGACTTTTAAAAGAATCTCTGCCTTTTGTGCCTCAAGACAGGAAAAGGCCACATGTTGATGGTGCAAAATCTTTCCACTCCTGATATGCGTGCTGGCGATTTTCCTTTCCCCAGTAGTAAGGCGATGGGACTTGGTGTGATGTCATTATTCTAGATCTAGTTGAATTCACAATGAAAATTTGAGCTAAAGGTAGAAATAGTTTTTACATTTATTAATTTACCAGAGCTTGGTTTACCGCTGCCACCATGTGAAACAGTTGTGTATAATGATTGATCAATGATGGAAGGGGATCGTTTTGTCATAATTCATGTGCTGATTTTTTTTCTGCAAGGACCACAGTTTATCACATGAATAGTAAGTAGTATCAGGCCTGTAAGTGAGCAGTTGAAAAATTGCCTGAAAACTTTCTCGACCCCCCCCCCCCCCAAACGCCCTTAAAATGACAAAAACATGATGCTTTAAAACAAATGAATAATAAATTTACTCTATACGAAAAATTTAACTCACCAGATAAATGCTTTCAAGTGGATTAAAGGAAGGGAAGGTGGTTGTGGTCTATTAAATTGTCTTATTTTGCCCTCTTGGGGGCTTGGGAGGAACTGGACTCAGTTTGAGAACCTTTCCTTTTCCTTCCCTGAGAAGATGGTTGTTGTGGTAGTGATAAGGTGCTTGGTTGGAAGAGAGCCTTGTCTTTTTCAGCTTGTTCTTCTTTCCTTTTGAGGTTAGCAGCCTTGAATCTGGAATATGCAGTCTGCATGTGATAGGCAAGAGAGTGATCCACAGCAGACTGAATGCCATCAGATCTTTTATAAAGCTTGCATGTGGTGGTTTTCAGACTCAAAAGCTTGTATTTAAGGGCAAGGATGGCCTCATAGTGTGGAATCATGAGGCAAGATGATGCTTTTGTAATGATGTTGTTCATTAAGCTGAAAGATGATTCAACCTTTGGCCCAGTGAAGACAGACAAACAAGCAGAAACAATTTTTTGTACATTGGGGTACTTTTGCAGTTTAAACACTTCTGACCACCATTGGTCAAGAGCAGTGTCCTGTCCTGTTGGAATGCTGCAGTCAGACTGCATAGACATAATTTCTGTCTTGAAGCCTTCTGCTTGAATTGTGGGGAAAAAGGAAGGGAGAGACTTTAGGGCAATAGCTGTGTCTGTCTGGCCAAAAGCAAGGGGGTCCAAAAATGAAAACAACCGAATTATTGAATTTTTAAGGGGCAATTTGCTCTGCATGTATTTTGCTGTTGTAACATATGCGTCAAAGAGTCTTTGCTTAAATATTTTGGCCTCTTTTGTTGGCATTGATGACAGAAGATTGTCTGCTTTTCCACATTCTATGTGCTTTGATGGAATAAAGATAGATTCATCATCTAAGTTCAGATTTACCAGATCTTTAGCAGACTCTCTTATGAACTCTGCCCTTATGAAGAATCTTAAAAAGTCCATAAAAACACTAACCATGTTGTCATGGAGCTTGTGGACTAGTGGAGTGTCTTGTTGGAATAGACAGATGAACTTTTGAAATAATGGCAAAATGGTCAGAACACAGTTGAGAATGAATTCTAACTCTCTTCTTTGGTCAAAAAGTTTTCTCCCTATTCTCAACTTTCTCTGTTTTCCCATCTGTGTCAAGTTTTTCCCTCTTAACCTTCTCATGATTTCAAAAATTGACTGTCTGGCACCAGGAGAGACAGATCTTTTCAAAAATATGTCCTGAATCTGTATCTTAAAAAGTTCTTTATCTGACTGAGAAAGCCAGGCATAATACAAGACTGTCAAGGGTTCGCTAATGGATTCTAGGGTTTTTGATGAGTCTAACATGGACAGCCATCGGACACCTACTCTTTCTTTAGGTAAAATTTCTCGCATTCCGAGCAGTTTACACAGGGAAACAAAATCCTCTCGTATGTCTGGTGACCACATGAAATCCTTGTAAATATCGTCTATCAATTTTGCAAGCATATGCTCAGGGTCAAGACTGTTGCAAAAATGCCTTGAGACATTATGAATGTGATGACAAACATCCCCATCTATGTCGATTACATGAGGATGGTCTTCACGAAGCCTGGTTTGGAAGCCTGATTCTGTGCCCCGCATGTAGGCCGCAGAGTCTGTCAGAGTCGATATCAGGTTGGTAAGGGGAATCTCATCTTCCTGAAACTTATTCATAACTGCATCATAAACTGACTTGGCAGTTACGATCACCATTTCAAGGGCACAGTATAATTGTGTCACACTTCTACACAGCTCCTCATCGAAATAACACACAAGTACATTCAGAATCTTCTTTTTATTGTGTTTGTTTGTCGACTCATCCAAATTGATGGAAAATGGAACATCTTTTAATTTTCTTATTAGTCTTTTCCTCTCAAGTTCATAAAGTCCATATTTCAGTTTGTAGGTGAGAGTTTGTCTCTCCATGTTAAGAGCCTGTAAAGCCTTCGAGTCTGAGGCCAAAGTTTGTGCTAATTCAATAAGATGAGGCGTTATGGAGAGAGGGAGCGAATGTTCAGCAACAAATGAACAGAGAGTAGCCTCTTGATGTGCAACACGGTCTTTAAAACTAGGATTTTTCACAATAGGGGCAGGCTGGGATGCTTTAGGTGGAGGGGTTGGGGAAGCAGATTGAGAAAATATAGGAAAGTGTTTATGTCCCTCATTGAGTTTTTGGATGCCCTTAAATACAGCAGGGAGAGATTGATTGGACACGTGGCAGTTTCTTTTCTTTTTATGTGCAGCACTTTCTGCATGGCGTTTGATAGCCGACTTTCCCTTTCCACTATAGTCAACACGAGCTTTGCAGTGACCACAATAAACCAATCCAGGAAGATTTAGCTTCTTAATGTATGAAGAAAGAGAGTCTCCATGTGAATCCGTCTCCTCTAACCACGACCATTTAAACTTATTTCTTACATTTTTTTCAAGAGATTGAATGTCTGTTAAACGAGTCACAAAGTCTTCCGACATGATGTCGAATTTGATAGTAAAAAGTCAATATTCTAGATCTAGAATCTAGAGATGTGGATAGACAAGACTAGATTTTTAAAAAAATACCGACCATATCACGATGAAATTAGATCGAGACGATAGATCTAGATATATAAAACAAATCCACAGCGAAAAATAATCCAACAATGTAGACAAATTGAAACGAGCGAAATCAATGCGATGACAGCGATGGAATGCGTTGAACTGGTCAAAACAAAATGGCGGCCGGATGTAGGATTAAAAAGCGGGAGTCGGGAAGTGATTCCACACAGACTTTTCATACAATGAATTTTTGGCTTCCGTGACGGCCAAATTTTTTATTTTTTTTTTTTTTATTTTTTTTTTTAATTTAATTTAATTACGGCATAGCGAAATTGCCGGAAATGCCGGCATTGCCGGCAAACTTACAGTTGCATTCACCAATGAACTTTCAACAAGATCCCCCAGATAGAGTGGTTACCATATGGATTTATCCAACCATACCTCTGTTGAGACCATAACAGACACCATAATCTGCTTGTATTCGGTGTCATGGTTGTTAAATGCCACTTTGACAATCAAAGGAAGAAAGCCTAAATCTTGAAGCAGATAGATCAAAAGAAGAATTTGAACTAGATGTTAATCTAATTATTCTTACATTCGTAGACCTAGTCTTGATAATCAACGTAAGTTTAAAACTAGATCTAAGTCTAAAACAGAACTCGGATACTTTAAAAAAGAGTTAGAAGTGGCGAACAACAGAAAAGTATTTTTTAGTGTTGACTGACTTCATTCTGCTTGATTAATCTAGCAGACGAGACACGTTTGATAGATTATGTTTAATGCAATTTAGTGTGGCACGATAAACATTTTCCAAAGGACAGAAAAACATCGGTGGTAAAGCTTATAACCACAACCCCATCCCATTTTCTTTTGCCACTAGACTTTTTTAAATGAAGCTTCCGGTGTCCTATTTCCTTGACATCGTGCATTACGAAACACCCCTACAGTATATCGGATAACTGTTGAAATCAGTCAGGCTGATTTTCTTTGACATCATGTCGTAATGCCGTAAAGGCCATTAAAAAATAGCCATTGACATCGACGTATTGCCGCCTTCAAAGCTGGAGACGGTTTGTGTGTGTGTGTGTGTGTGTGTGTGTGTGTGTGTGTGCTGGGTTTTTGTTTTCTTTTAATCCTTTTTTTTTCTTTTTTGTTGTCTGTTTTTTTGTGGTTTATTTTTGGGGGGAAGGGGTGAGGCCAGAAGAAGGATTGTTCCTCGTTCACATCATTTCATATAAATAAAAAATCCTGCAAATGAAAATTCGTTTCATACCGGGTTTCCAAGTGGGAGTATCTTAAGTGAAGGGATAGGGGGAAAGTTTCCGCAGAGAAGAGGAGGGGGTGGGCAGGAAAAGGGAAAAATAGGCCAAGACCATAACAACGTTGACCCCTTTCTTGGGTGGGGCAGACAGACTAAGTTGATGGCTGTCAGGAAGGCATTTAGACTGTCACGACAGACCGCGAATCGGCATCTCACCACTCAATACAGTCGAAGATGCAATTACTTCGATTTGATATTGTCTTGACCATGGAGCATTGAAATCAGCTGTCTTCAACGCGATAGTTTCTTTGACAGGAAACGTTTTGATACCATCCAAGACTAGCGCCTTTTCCGGTAACCTACTATACATCATTATGTTTGCACCTGCTTACGGTAGTTTTTCGGGCAGTTTCAGAAAAAAAAAACTCTATCTCTTTGTCTCTATTTTTCTCTCATTTGCAACATCCTTCTCTCTTCCTCTGTCTCCTCTTAAAATGCATATATGTCATCTTAATTTCAAAATTTGATCTATTTCGAAAGTCAAGTCGTGCCTGTTTAAAAGTCACATCTCAAGATAATTGAGCATGTAAAGCATTTCCGTATATGTTCAGTCTCATTCTCATAGAGACCAGTACACCAAACAAGATATTAAAGAGGGGGAACGTTCTGACATTAATGTCCCAAAGTCCTCAGCCCCAATTAAAACTTACCTCTAGATAATCTGCTTTTTCTTTACAAGGCTTTGTAATAGTCAAGTGTCACAACACAGCCTTTGCTCTGTTTACATTTGGTTGTTCATGCCATTTATTGTATAGCTTTAGTAATAAAATTTTCTAGACTGTTGCAACCGATAAATCGGTAAATGGCACGAGATGAGTTAAGGCGAGATGAGCACAGAAATACCAAAATGCATCTTGACCGCTACTGGAGAGAGACAGGGCAAACGGGAATGCTTTCAGCAGAGACAGAAAAACATATCGATCTGTCAAGAGAGAGAGAGAGAGAGAGAGAGAGAGAGAGAGAGAGAGAGAGAGAGAGAGAGAGAGA
>JAOWAY010420360.1:0-14251 GCA_028565895.1 Goniobranchus geometricus | reverse complement strand
AGAGAGAGAGAGAGAGAGAGAGAGAGAGAGAGAGAGAGTGCGAGAGAGAGAGAGAGAGAGAGAGAGAGAGAGAGAGACAGACAGACAGACAGACAGACAGACAGAGAATCAACATCAGGGGATCTGTTTGACGCAATATTCCATACTACACGTCTATGGATCACATTACTCTGTCCTAAACGGGAAAGTAACTACTGATTCTAAGACGAAGCAACTGAAGGAGGAAGAATATTAACTCATGTAAAGAAGCCATAGACTAGCCTCGTTCTGGCCAGACTCCATATTGCTAGTCTCTAAATGCCAATTTCACGGCCAATAGCACAACACTATTGTCATGTTCCCAAGTGTTTGAAGTAAGTGCTTGACCTGCTCTCGAGGAAAAATGGTTCCTGGTGTCTCTCGTACATCTTGATCTGAATCCCCGATGTTTAGTCCTTTGCAGATTTTAAGTCTTGCTGTAACACAACAATGCATGTAATCTAAAAGAACACGAGAGTTAAGCTGTTTAAAAAAGCTTTGGTAATTATTTCCCGAAGACCCTAAAAGATTTCTCTTTGGAATTCAGCCTTTTCCAAAAACAACAAACAAAACAATGGATCACTGACAAGCAGTTATAAGTATAGGTGACTACTTTTAATTCTTGAGTTTGTTTGTTTGCCTGGTGATTTAGGACTATTCTCCTTTCTTTTGGGTCATATCAGCACCCATGGAAGAAGTAAGACCATAGGCTAGTTAACGGTAATCCGAGAAAACAGAAGAAATAAGAAAAAGTTTAATTAAAAGGAAACAAGAAAATGCTTAAGAGGAGAAGCTAAAAATAGATAACGAGGAAATAAAGATGGTATTTATATATAGAACTCATTCAATCCTATGAAGGTGCTGTAGTGGAAGAGCGATGGCTTGCAGATTGAGAAGCAGCTGTTTCGATTCTCAATAGAGACACATTTGACTTTTCCTTTAGCAAGACAATTTACCACGGAGGACCCTGGAGCCTACAGGGGGGCAACCCTTTGTTGCCTTGCAAGACATGTATGTGGAGATATGACATTCGGCCTTTTCTTATAGCTCTCAGTTAGGGACTCAAAGATCTACATAAAATATACTAAAATAATAGTAAAAGTGAACGGGTAGTAATATCTTAGATTTTTTGTAGCATAACATTTTGACATTGACCTCAACCTGTAAAGGAAAAGCATGATGAAGTGCTCGTAAAACCTGTTCTAAATATAGATTTTGTGTCTGGGACCCTCATGATAAAATCAGATAGAAGATTTAGAGATAGTCCAGATGCAATGCCATGAGATTCATAACTAATGATTACACATTTACATCTGGAAGGACATCATCAAATCTAGACTAGGATGGACAATATATGAGGAGCAGAGAGGTAGAATAAGAGTCACAGTAGTTTACAAAGGCGAGAATGAATTACTGATAAACAAACCAACCAATATCATGCTAATCCAAACAGATCTATATAAAAAGTTAAGGGTTACTCAATCAAAATTGAAAAGTGAACAAAACATATGACATTTTGGACAAATGTCCTTCATCGGACAATTAAAACAATGACAATATGCAAATAAATTTTTTTAAATATTAAACGATTTAAAAACTTAAATCTGAGAGAGTGACAAAGAATTCTCAATGACCCTATAGATACATGCTTAACTCTTTGCGTGCCTGTCACCAATATACCCGGTTTTCCTGAAGCTAATTTTTTGCCAATCGCCAATAGATGGGTGGTGGGATTTCCCTTAAGTATTTCTGGTCTATCAATTGTCTATAAATAATGTTTCATAAATTTACAAAAGTTCTTTTCCATGTTGGATCTTTATTTCCCTATTCGTTACAGTTAAATTGATATTTAACACCATCAACTTTTTCCTGTAATTAGCACATTTTTGGGTGTTTAGATTTATCTGCATTATGTGACTATTGTCAGTAAGAATTAATTTGGCACACATTATCAATATTTGTGGCACTGAAAGAGGTAAGACTCAACAATAAGGTCATTTCAGAGAACAATTCATGGAATTAAGATCTGGACTTAGATTCAGACTTGTTAGCTTATTTTCAACATATTCCGAAATGCAGCTCTGGGCCTGGAAGCTTAATCTTAAATCAGTAGACAATTGAAGAGCATTTTTGCAAAACTCAGTAAGTGCATTTACGATGAAAAATTCATTCTTGTTTTAAGCTTTGTTAAGCAACAACAAAAGTCAAAGAAAAGTCATCGAAATGTGCTTAGAAAACTCCACTGAGATTAGAAGAATATCTATTTGTTAATTTTTTTTCTCATAATCATCTCTGTTTTCAGTAGCAGCTGACTTTTCTGAGAATCATGAAATTTTGAATTTGGGATACAGAGTTTTGGAAAAACGCTCTTCAATTATGTTAATTCAATTATGGAAGAAGTGCAATTCATATCTGCTATACAAATTGAAATAATTTGATTGTCGTAGCATATTGGAAGCAAGGAGCCAAACATATGAAGATGATGGAAGAAAAGTTTTTTCTTAAGTCGTCTTTGAGTCTAGGTCTTGTGAACAAGGCAGAGTATCATCCTCTTTAACAGGATGGACTAGCATTAGCATTCATTAAATTTAAGAGCACAACAACAGATATAAATTTTGTTTAACCTGGCAAAGTTGTTGAAATACTTTGAGGAAGGCTGATTGACCAGGTAAAAAAAAAAAAAAGATTTGAGAATTTTTCATGAAACCCGCTCCCCAACCCCCAAACCTCCCAAAAAAACCAACAAAACAAAAAACAAACAAAAAACTAAGATCATACCAAACACTAAAATGGCAAAAAGGAGCACTCTACTAGCTGTCCTTAGGCAGAGAAATCCATTACAAGAAAAGATGACAAAAAGTACAATAACAGACAACTGGTACAAGAATTGATGGCCGGTACAACAACAGACAACAAGTCCTAAAATAGGCAACCAGTGTGAGAACAGACGACCGCAACAAGAATCGATGATCAATACAAGAATATCCCTTGTACAATGAAAAGCTCATATAAAATTGACCAGATTGTTTGTTTGTTTGTGTGCTTGTTTGTTTTGTATTTTAGGGTTCCCACCAAGCATAACCTTTTGCCTTTCCCCTCCCAGTCTTCCAACAGAGATGCCCTAGATGCTACTCTGGTAGCATACAAAATCACACCAGGTCATCTACCTTTTTTCCCTAATAGACCAGGATATGGCAGATGGAAGTTCAGCTCTTCAAATCAGCTAAAATGCATCTTTAAAAATGTCTTAATTCCAGTTACCCAAGACTTTGCTATTCCTTTCAGATCTAGTGAACATTGGTGTAAAAGTAAGTTTTCTTGTAATTGCTTTCTCACAGCCATTGAGCCTTTCCAGGACACTAGGTACTGGGTACAGTTATGCTAACACTGATCAAAATTTTACAGACATTCAAAAATAAATAGTTGTTTAGAGTTGCATTTTCTAATTTTGCTAGGTAAATTGTAAAATTTTTATTTCATTTCTGCTTCTTGCATAGACATACTTACTTTTAAACCCCTTTGGGTATTTAAGGACATGGTGCACTATAAATGTAACATGACCGTTGCCATTACTATGACAACTGCCATTATTAATACAATTACCATTATGAATGCCATTACTTCTACTATTCTATGACAACTGCCATTATTAATACAATTACCATTATGAATGCCATGACTTCTACTATTCTATGACAACTGCCATTACTTATACAATTACCATTATGAATGCCATTACTTCTACTATTCTATGACAACTGCCATTACTTATACAATTACCATTATGAATGCCATGACTACTACTACTATCATTGCCATTGTCATTACAATGACCATTACCACTGGCATTGCTATTACTTCTACCATTACTAAGTATTACCATTACCCTTGCCATTGATATTACTATTCCCATTACCATTGTCATTGTTATCACCATTTTTCATTGCCATTACTATTTTTAGAAAGGCTTCATCCCAATGAAGGCAGAGATGGATTTTTAAGTTCATACCCCACGTCTCCACTCAACTGAAGAATCACGGACTGTATGTCATTAATTCCCAGCAGGCCATCGCTACAAGAAAATTTCCCAACTCACTGGGTGAGCCTAAAGTGAAGCGGAATGGCAACAGCATTCTAAGGTATTCATTCACATCTGAGTTCAGTGCCAAACACAATGCAGTGCTTCACCTGCAGATGCCAAGCTAATGGTGTAAAACTTGAGGTGAAGGGTCAAACTGTGCCAGCAGGATACAACCGTACCATGTCGGTAAATTAAGCTTTTCAACTTCCCATATAAGAATGTAATATTTTGAGGCTTAGAAATAACAGGGGGAAAAAATGGACACTTGTTATGTATAGATTCACATTTCTTCTCCGGAGAGCAATGATCATCAATTTTTAATCAAAAGTTTGTTGTCAAAATGTGGACTTTGGCGAGTTTGACCTGGATTAACCAGTCACCTTCATATCATCGGTGTCCGATTCCAACCTTGTGAGAGTAAAACCAGGTCAAATGCTTCTTTGGTCTCAAATTGAAGCAGACACAATATTTAAACCATACAAAAAAAAAAGAACAGGCCTGGAAATAAAACTGATTTATGAGGTGTGAAAATTGAGTGTGTTATAATATCACATGTATATAGGCTGCACAGTGTGACTGCTTAAATTTGAGACTAAAATTTAAAAAAAAAAAAAAAAAAACCTACAAAAAATATTTAAAAGGTAGGTTTTTGACCTAATTTGACACTTTTGAGGTTAAAATCAGATAAAGACAATACACTAAAATTATAGATAGGAATTTCAAGCCCGAGAACTGATGGGGAAACAAATAAAAAAATTAAAAAAAGAAAAAGAAATAAGGGTGACGAAGATTTCTTGCACCTGATGAATTTTGATAATGATCCAAAAACTGTGGGGCAAGAATGGATTATCATAAAATCATTCATTGCAAGAATTGTTTCTAGACATTATCTCCTGTTCACAGTTGGATATTTATATCTGACGTCAAAAGTGGCAAACCAGGAAACAACAATGCCTAGGGCTGTATTCTCTCTTGCTTTGCTGAGCCTGTGAAAAGGTAAGATAACTTGATAAGACATTAATAAAATTATTCTATAAAACAATTGTTAAAAGCATCAATCCATTTTGATTTAAATACTGGGGTCGGAACTTAAAAAAAAACACAGACAAAGAAATTGAACACAGTAGTGACCGCCTGACATCCCGCCCTTTGGGAAAATGAAAAAGCGGGATCCAAGGCGGACCGGGATCTTAGGCGGACGGCGAAGGAGATAAACGGCTCTCAGCGGCATTCAGAATCATATCCAATCGGCGACAAACCCCCATGGAGGCATGGTCATAATCAAACTTAAAGAAAACATTTTGCTTTCATCCTGTCAATCCCAAGACATGTCTTGCCTTGCATCGTTTGAATATACTGCCAGGCAAATACATTGCTCAAATCTCAAACGTCACTGTCATTAATCCTGTCAATCACATGTCTTGCCTAGCATCGTGTCAATGTACTCCCAGGCAAATACGTTGCTCAAATCTAAAACGTCACTGTCATTAATCCTGTCAATCACATGACATGTCTTGCCTAGCATCGTGTGAATGTACTCCCAGGCAAATACGTTGCTCAAATCTAAAACGTCACTGTCATTAATCCTGTCAATCACAAGACATGTCTTGCCTAGCATCGTTTGAAGATACTCCCAGGCAAATACGTTGCTCAAATCTCAAACGTCACTGTCATTAATCCTGTCAATCACAAGACATGTCTTGCCTAGCATCCTTTGAAGATACTCCCAGGCAAATACGTTGCTCAAATCTAAAACGTCACTGTCATTAATCCACTCCTTGTTAAGCAGAGTGTACCCAACATTTCAATTAACTTTGTTCTCTAATCTTATGACATAAAGTAAGCACATGCCAACCTAAGGTCTACCTTTTGACATCTTCGCTTTCCAGCGACTCAGAACAATAGCCGATTGATAGATTCCCGTGCACAGTCGATGACCGCCCATCAGTCCCTTTGTTTCGACCAGACAAAGGTTGGCGCCTTTAAGTTACACCTAGATCGGGCAGGGTGACCAGGTGAATCTTACCTGTGCTCTGGTGGCTAGCTACAATCTTCTTATGGTTTTGACGGAGATGAATGACAAAAGTGCGAAAAATTGTTGTTGACACTTCGTCTAATTGGTCACACCACGGTCTCGAAAAAGCGGGATCTTAGGCGACGGGGGCGGGATCTTAAGGGGCAAATTTATAGAGGAAAAATTCCGTTTCCCAAGAAAAGCGGGATCTTAGGCAGAACTGGGTCTTAGGCGGTCACTACTGTATTCCAGTAATCAAATTATAAATTTACAAAACAAATTGCGCATTTTGAGAAAGTCGAGAGTGTAAGATCCAAACTCATATCTACCTTTAAACCCGTCTTACTAACGTCAAAGCAATAGCTTGGAATGAATGTTTGGGCTGAATGAAAAGGAGAACTGGAAAGAATGATATTTATGGATTTCAATTCTTGAACAGGTAAGAGCCTAAACAATTCATCTTCTGAATCAAAACAAGGATATCTGACACAAGAGACATTTTGATACACAGATTCACAAACTGAATTCTGACACCGGCCTTAGAAGAATGTTGGCCCACAAAGAGTTAAGAGGGGGGCTCACTGTGTGACAGACTTTTTGTTATCTCTGTAATAGACATATACTATGCTAAGTTCCCAAACTAAAGTGTAACTGTGCAACTCACCAAATATTCATGTTCATGGCCTTGAAAAGAGTTCCAAAGATAACCCAAAAACAATACAAGGAAAGACAGAACAGAATGTGAACATCCATTAAGAAAATTTTTGAAATGTTCCAGTAATCAAATAAGATTTTAAACAAAACAAATCCGCATTTTGAGAAAGTCGAGAGTATAAGATCCAAAGTCGTCTCTAACTCTAAGACTGTCTAACTAACATGTAGCTTGGAAGGCATGTTTGGGCTGAGTGAAACGCGGAAAATGACATTTTTGGAAAGATTGATACAGTGGAGCTCACCTACAACAGCCTCGTCTACAGCGGGGACTCGCCTACAACGGGGGTTTTTCAAATCCACGATTTACACCCTATATAGCCCCTACAAATATGTCCCTTTACAACGGCATTCTATTTCACCATGCACGGCTACAAAGGGGGTAAGATTGGTGCAATACGGGTCTTTTACTCCTGCATTTCAGGCTACATGAATCCCGACTGCCTAATTTGCATACCACAAACGCGGTAAAAGCCACTGCCTAAGATGACAAAAACAGCCTGGGGCTAGAACTATAATCTAGACACGTGTCAGTACATAATCATACAAGACTCACGTGTGTTGGTGGTGAGATGAACAAAAGGTCAACGTTAAGCCCGTGCGATGAGAATGGACTGGCTGGGGAAGGGGGCATGAGATGTCTGCCGTACTGTCATCACGTTTATGTGAAGAACGGGAAACGGCGAATGAACGTGAGATGGGTAGTGGTGGGGCAGGGGGATTGCCATCTTTTAAATACTTCTTGAGCTTCCATTCATGACTGAACGAAGTAGGCCTTTTATGATGGCACATTGAAGCCCACTTGTAGGCTTCGGGCTTTCTTTTGTGTGTGCGCGCATGTGTGTGTGTGTGGATGCCTTTTATTTCCCTCTTAAAGGTAGCGCATTGCGTGCAGGGAAGGATGTGTGTAATTTCAAACTACGGGCATTATCCACTATCTCCATACACATCGTTTTGCATTTTCTTCTACTTTTTTTTTTAGTAAGATATTTCTATAACAGTGAAAACAGTGATTGAGGAATAAACGTAGGCCTACTACACACATACTGCTTCAGTATTTCCTTCGCCATGGCGAAATAGGCCTATTCCTCTCGTTCCGATCCGAAGTACGGTCATCTCGATCTTTAGCATGCTCCCGTGTTTAAGTCATGCCCAGTTCGAATAGACATAGAGTAGGTCTATACACATTATTATAAATTATGCGTAACAAAGCCCAGATCAAGATCACCCTTTTCGATGAATGCTTGGCGGATGCTTATCACTGTCCTGCGTTCTCTGTGTGAGAGCATGAAGCAATGGGCCTACTTGGGGCTTTCAAAGCATAAAAACCCCTACAATCCGTTACTTGCGTTTTGGCCGGTGAGAGGGGCGGCGGCACAATCTAATTTAAGGCTTAAGTCTGCGGATCGCGTGCAGTGATTAGTCCAAGGTGGGGGTGGGGTGGGCTAAAGGGTTACAAACAAAACAGGCCTATGTCTCATTTGTGTCGGATAACACTGCAAGGAGGCAAACCAGTTGCAGAGTTTTGTGTCATTGAGAAGTACGGCAGTCAGTCTTCTCTCGAACTAGGCTAATATTTATCAATATTCAAATTAGGACAACTTTAAACCAAATCTGGCAAAAATTAACCACAGCCAAGCAAACAAACAAAAAACCCTACAAACAAATAGACGAACAAAAAACACACCGATGCATAAACAAACGCACATGGAAGCGTGGTTCAAAAGGGCCTTAACTCCTGAATACCTTTTACAAAAAAAAGTTCGCTGTTAGATGCACCCCTACAACGGGACTCACCTACAACGGGGAAATTATTGATGGTCCCGTTACCCCCGTTGTATCCGAGTTCCACCGTTTGTGAACATTTACTTCCCTTCTCAGTCCTATGGGCCCATTCATTAACAGCCAGAACTTGGGTGTAACAATACGACTCACAAAGTGTTCACATAGTTGAAAAGCGTCTCGTTGAAACAAAAAATGAAGCTATGATGTAACTCAGCCTTACATCTAATTCTAGCCTGAGGGGCGGCCATTTTTTAATCGTCCAAAGCAAAGGCAGGATAAATGGTGATTATATGGTCAAGGAAAATTAAAGCAAAGGAGCATGTAAAAAGTAAAGCTAGCATACACAGCATACAAGAAGCAGATTTCAACTTGTTGTCAACACTCCTTATGTGGTTTCAGAACGAAAACCCTGGATTATTTTTATCATTGTTATTATTGTTATTTAATTTTGTAGATATGATATTAGTTGTCTGCTATTCTATAAGGTGGGTAAGGTGGGAGGATTAGATAATAATTTTAGAGCAGTATATCAAATGGTATATGTTTATTTGATCTATCTCAGAAGGGGGCGGGTATGCATGCTTTGTAAGAAGCGTGGGAGGGGGAGGGGGGGAGGAGTGGAAACCAATCCTTGGTTCTGTGTTAAGCACTTACACGAATATAGCCCAGATTGCTATACATGCTAGATGGGCGCCCACCAGAAAGATCAGGGCTGGCAGAACGCATGCCCTGATGGGTTACGGAGGAGACATACATCTCATTCTTGGGTCGTATAAAGGTAGGTGGGGAGGCTGATGCCTTAACCTGAAATAAGGGTGATCGGAACAGTACTTGCAATCAAATAGCAATTGTGTATTTTTGATTGTTGTTGTTCGTTTCTTTGTGTTGTTGTTGTGTTTTAAATGGACTGACATAGGTATTGGCATTGCGCCAAAATCATTCAATAGGAAAATCAAATGTAAATAAATGCCTTCTCTTTCGAGTTAAAAATCACACCACACATTTGGAAATTGTGAATGCTGATTAAAAAGAGAAAGCCGTGAAATCAAGCAATTTCAAATTTCATCATGAAATCATTAAAGGGGTTACTGATCAGGCTGCCACCGACCAAACACAAAAGGGGATTTAAGAAAAGCTTGACCCATGTAATTAAAAAAAATGGACCATTCGTACGACTAAATAAAAATATAAACTGGCAAAAATAACAAGACTAGAAGATAAAGGATTTTCAAATGCACTTCAAAACAAAATGGTTTTCTAAGTCCTTCCCCTTGCATGTGACGTTAATTTATTTAAAAAAGCAGAAACGAAGTAAAAAGTAACAAAACAAAAACCGCAGTAGATCAAAACCTGTTACATGACACAACAGCAAAAACAATGCGTACAGATTAGAAAGTCCTGTGTTGAAATACCTCACTTGTCAGGCTCATTTAACTAGATAAGAAAGATATATCATATTATGGACGAGTTGGATCCTTTCCCAAGAATGCAATCAAGAGAAGATTAGAGTGCAGGCTCCTACCATGAAGATCAATGCATGCCATTGATGAAAATAAGACACCCCATTTATTCCCAACTTCATGCACTCTTCTTTAGGATATTGTACAAGATAGAACCATGAAAAGTGTTCCAACAAGATCTTTAAAATCAAAGTCAAGGACTTTTAGAACAGTCTTCATGAATGTATTAAAGGGAATTACTTTTTTCAGAAGAAGCAATTCAATGGCTTAAAGGAAGCGATTTTCCTACAGCTGTTTAGAGTATTGAACTGATTCTGACAGCTCTCCTATTTTAAAGTCATCTCGCCTTTCTTTCTCCACGTAAAATTCTTATTCTTTTTCCCGGTTCTGTAGTAAACTCCAGGACTGGAGAACCTATTTACAATTCAGTGTAAATAATTTTAAAGATCTCAAGATCCGAAATGGATGGTAGAAATTTTTCCAAATATGGATTGTTGATGGGCAAAAGGAGTGAAAAGGTCATCAATTTGAAATGGTGACAGTGTCACTTTCCTGTAAGTATTCAGCAAATGGCCTAATGAAAGTTGGAACTCATCAATGATAAATGTCCAACGATCAATTTTAAGGGTCCTTTCACAGACTTCTGCACTGAATTTCAAAATACAGAATTTTCCTTAGGCCTCAGCACAACACTGAAAGACTGGAATGCATTTCAACAACCGGTGCAGACACTGTATGCTGAGTTTTCAGAATGTGGCCATAACTTTTTGTGATGAAACTGAAGACTTTGATGAATTCTTACCAACTTTATAAAGCCTGAAAAGAGGAGTACCCGACTATGAGTAGAGGAGGATCTTGTCAGTATGCTAGAGCAAGTGCGCTTGTAAAATGGCCGCATCTCTGTATACTCCACAAGGAGTTGAGAAGGTATTTGGTTGGTAAAGGCCTGTCAGGAAACGCTTGTACAGTGCATTGAACACGTAGTGGATTTAGCGTTATACAAAGGCTCAGGCTCAAGATATCACAGCCTCTATTCAAGTTTTGGCGGGGTTTTTTCAGGTGGGTTTTGTTTTTGTTTTTTCAGTACATGGCTCTCAATGTCCAATGATTTATGGAAAGACAAAAACATCAACAAAACACGCAAAACAAAAACCAATCAGCTAGAAAGAAACCATTTTACTTCATTTCCCTTTTTCGAAATTCAGCAGATCAATTCCTTCATCCATTGTCTTACTTGTACATTTATCAGATACTCTCAACTGTTCATAGAACAGAGCATAAAACACTACCAGAAAAATCAAGAGTACCTACAAAGAAGGGAAAGAAGCAATGAGGTAAAGGAAGAGAAAGCCGTGTCCCCACTCACACACCAAGGTGTTTCCAAATCAAAATAAAAACAAACATACACACAAAAAAAAAGGATATGGAGTAAGAAATCACATGTCTATCAAAAAAAAAAATGTTAAAAAAATAATTACTAAATGAAGACTAGAGAGGAACGTCTAGAAAGCCTAGATACTAAGGAGTACTTGGCCTTGGCAAACACTTGACTTACAACAGACGGTGCAAGGGCACTCGCATCTTTTACCGCACTGGCAGCAGTGGATGTGGAGGCAATCGCTGAAGCCGCTGCAGCTTTAAGAGCTGGAGTTTGGGGTGGTGGTGTAGTTTTAGTAGAATTGGGAGGAGGTGTTGCTGCTGATGCGACTGGTGCTGGGCGTCTCGGTGCTATGGGGCTGTGCTGCTTAGGTTCATGCTATAATAGAGGTGGCATGCAAAAGGTATATAAATAAAAGGACAAATGGATAGGTAGTGAACAAGAGTAGTGAATCGAAAATGCAGTGACTTTCTTTCATCAGAGTCTCAAACAAGGCTTTATAAGAAGAGACTCCATATTGCAATTGATAAGTCAGGCTTGCAATACATGCTGATGGCAAGTTTCACTTCAAATGTGCCCCAAACTAGAAAGCACAATCACCAAGCAGTAATCGTATCTTACATCCAAGATTAACCATTTTGATTTCTAATATTTTACCCTCAACGGGCCCTCCCTATTGCCTCATCTTGGCTTCAAATAATTCATTAGATTTACATGATATTTGAAAATGGAATGTATAACCACATTAATCAAATCATTTTTCCAATTCCCATAACAATAACTTTTTGACTTAAGACTATGTTCCCAGATGCTAACAGTACGGCACAGTGCCTGTGCCCATTCTTGCCCTGATCGGTTTAAAATGCTCACGTAATGCATTTCTAAATTAAGAGGTCATTTAATACAGTACTGACTGCCTCAATCCCATTTCTTTGGACAATGGAAATGTGGGATGCATGGCAACTAGCAAGGAGGAGATGGGAAAGGACAACCGATGTAGTGGGAGACATGAAGAGTTTCAAACCAGTCTCCTGAAATTGAAACTTATGCATAATATTTTGAGCACAGCCAAAAGAAAGAAAATATTCATCCGCTGAACCCATCTCTTTGACTTTTCGTACAATCAATTACAAGACGAATCGATTAAAATCTATCTTCGCCCTTTGGAGCGATGAATGCAGCAAACACACGCTAGCTTGGCAGTGCAGTGTGTACAGTAAGTTCTAGGCCTGATCTATGCCTGAACACTGACCATTGCCTTAATTTAGGCTGGACCCAAGGGGTGGCTTGGAGGTCATCTTGACAAAAAAAGCATTTTCACTAAACATGGGAAAAAAAGGGATCTATGACAAATCAGGGGTAAATTCGTCTTTTAAAAACTTCTTTCTTGCAAAGAAAGTGGATCTTAGGCAGTCGGCACTGGGAAATGAAAACATAAAATCCGCAATTTGAAATGAAAAAAAAAAAAACATACAAGAAAGCAAGCAACAAAGATGCTTTGATGGCATGCTCTATCTCTTTAGTTTTCATCCAACTGAGTGTTCATTTTATAGATAAGGAAAGGCACTTGCTCTATCTCTTTAGTTTTCATCCAACTGAGTGTTCATTTTATAGATAAGGAAAGGCACGGCCTGATACAAGAGCAAAGAGAACTTCCATCACCGACAAGATGACCTGGGAAGTCTGTGTCTGTGATCTGAGTTTTGTAACACAGGCACTAAATCCTAAAACTCGATTTTCATGCTTTGAAAATGGCAAAGTAGGCAACATCAAAGATAAGCTTCATGCTTTTTTAATATAACACAGGACAATATCAAATGATCATGATGCAACAACATCTAGGGATGATAATAAAAGAGAAAACAAGCAGAAATTTGCAATGGGATAAAAAGGTGCTAAATTCAATAATTCCGTATTCAGGCTCATGATGCTTCGTGATGTACCCATATTCCTTATTCAAAATACGTCAGGGAGAGAAAATAAGAAATAAAAATGGCGGAACACTGATTAAGCAAAATCAAACAAGTACAGTGGGGAAAAAACATATGAAGTAAAGTCAATAAATTTATAAAACATGAGAGAAATTTACTAAACACGGAAGAAAATGTACACACAGCATTCCTTATTATTCCATAAACATCCAGCTACATTAAGGAAAAATTATAATTTTAAAAAATAAATGCCATACTTGGCCACGACAGGAAGCTGTCAAATAAGAAAAAAATGTTAAACTTGGAAAGGGCATAGATAAAAAAACCGAAACAAAACAATTAGGGACACAATTCAAACACTTTACCTCTTCCTGAAGCTGAAGGCCGTTCAAGTTCTGTGCTTTTATTGTCATAATCCATTGGTCTTTGAGGTCATCTTCATCGCTATTATCAACTTCCCTGTGATTACAAGGCAAACAAGAGTTTAAAATGCAGGCCCTATTTACAGGACTTACGATTCCACATTCAAACCTAGGCAAAAAGGCACAAAATACCAGCTTTAGTTATTTTCCAATCTACTCAAGAACATCTCATCTCCATTCCTTTTGCAGACCTCCCAACTTTTCAATTTCGGACATGGGGAGATTTGATGAAAAATCAGGGGAGATTTGACAAAATCCAGGGAGATTATCGTACATATATCAATTTGTGTGTATTCAAGTTAAAAAGTTAATTCAATGTACTGTGTGTCTATTTTTTTTTTTTACATACCAATATTGAACATGCTTCATCCATCAAGAAAGGGAAAAAAATAGACTAAGCTTTGGACGGGCCTTCCCGAAGTTGACTGATTTGAAATTTGATCCATAAGAC
>JAOWAY010420249.1:0-14265 GCA_028565895.1 Goniobranchus geometricus | reverse complement strand
CATAAGAAAAGCCAACTCTCGGGTTATCCAAAAACCCTCCCTACCCAAACACAACACACGTACGGCTTTTGGAATTGGCTCAATCTCAAGCAGCAATAACTAGTAGAGGTAATAAAGAACGGGAGGGGGGAGGGAAGAAAAAAAATATGCGATGTAACACCCAGCAATCCGTGGATTCCCTCGAAAACTCATTTTCTGACTAATTCCTTTGTCAAACATCAGAAAATTCCGATTCTTATCAGTTGTCTCCACATAATTATTTCCTATATATATACTGTAAGTGGAAAGAAATTTAAATTATTTTCTTCTGAGAGAGTTTGTAGTGCTTACAAGTTTGGATGATCGAGTTTTATGTACTGATCGGAAAACCACTCTCCTTTTTTTACATTCAAAGTGAAAGAAGAAGATCTATATTGATGAGCTTGCCAGGAGTGTAAGCACCCTGTAAAAATATTTTAATTACAAATAACCACTAGCCATTGCCTCAGGAATACCATTTGTTTGCATGAGCCAGATACAAATTTTCAATATTCTCTTTTAAACTAAAACTAAAAACCTAAATGGCTTGAAACTATCAAAAAAAACAGGCCTCTGTTAATTATCTGACTGATGTGGCACAAGTATAATCTCTAATCTCTAATCACCTAATCTTAAACAATCTAGATACACAAATTTAACAGGAACATTTTGTTCAAAATGTTTTTGTAAGCTTTTAAAAAGTTAATAAAAACATGTATAAAACTGCATGATCAGAGTATCCTGACTCGGCAAGTTGTGTATGTGAAAATGTGTGACAATAAAAACATTGAAACTCACGATCGAGCAACAGGACAGCCGTTTCTTGAGAGAGCAAATAAAACAAAACATTGAGTGAAAACTATTTTCTCATCAATTTAATGTGCACAGGAAATGATTACAGATGGACGATCAACAGAGTGGATTAATAGATTACCCGCTGTCTTGAAAGCAATGAGTAGCAAGGTAACGAGATTGACTGGAAAAGAACCCAGTGATGTCTTCAAGTCATCAAGACTTTCTGTTAAAGGTATGAATTATAAAGACCTGGTTCCTGAAGATGCTGAATTACCTCCAGATCATATTCTGAAATGACCATGTGCATTATTTATAGGTGTTTATATACCATCTTTATGGATAAAACGTTTATCACCCTCATGAGACAAAGCTAAATTCTTATTCACAGTCTCTGTAAACATCTCGTGTTTGTGACTTCTTATCACATTCATTTGCCTCATTTGAGGTTCCTTTTTGAATAAACAGTCTTTATACATAGTCTTGGAAACTTGATACATTACTTGATCACAACTTTCTTTACTGACCCTTGCATTTCTTTTCTTCTTTTCCCTCATCCATTTTGTCAGAATATAGTTTGGCTCTCAATCCAACAAACTCAGTGATTTGTTGACCACCAGCTTCATCCTTGAACATACCAATAACCTTTTATTAACACCTGTTTCTATTCGAGGGATGGTTCTTTGGGTAGTTACTTGTATCAAACATATTTTTCACGTCTGATTTGATATCTTTGTAAAACTCTTCTGTCTCAATCTCATACATTAACGAATCAGTGTCAGTGAATAACAACTTGACTTTCTCTGAATATTTTGGTTTAATGTAATTATAATGAAAGTCATACATTAATGTTTTACATTGGTCAAGGATGGACATATACCCAAGTAAACAGGCTTATCAAACTTTAACTCTGTTCTTTTCATATGAATCGCAACAAGATTTTCAGAGAATATGGTCCTGTGGTAATATTATATAGTTATAATAATATAATAATAATAATAATAATAATAATAATGTTTTTTAACCAGGGAGCCAACATCGCCGAAGCGGTTTTCAGAAGGGCCCTGCAACATAATTACAAAATGTATATAATAAAATGAATAACATATATAAATATAAAATCTAAAAAGATAAAATTGTTACAAATTAAAATTACAAGTGTGATTTAAAAATCGCTAATGTGTTGCTATCTCTTATTTTTTCGGGCAAAGTGTTCCATGCAGATGCTGCATGATATAGCACCGTTTGCTTCCCCCACTTAGTTTTAACTCTGGGAAGACGAAAGTTGGTGTTACCTCTAGTATTATAGTTATGTATGTCTCTGTTTCTTGAGAAAATATTAAAATCGAAATTTATAAGATTATTTACAATTCTATACATATAAATGACGCGGTGCTTCTTTCTACGAACAGCTAGGGTCTCAAAATTTAAAAGTTGCAATGCTTCACTAGCAGAGCTATCCTTAGGCCTATCCAGAATTATTTTTGCTGCTCTATTCTGTAAAATTTGAAGTTGGTTCATAATTGTCTCATTGTTCTTGTCGCCCCAAATAACATCGGCATAATCCAAAAGAGGGACCACCAAGGTATTGTATAACGTAATCCTAGCGCTCATCGGTAGCAAGTATTTTACGCGACGTATAATACCAAGTCTTTGATTAACTTTCTTAGATAAGCTGTCTATGTGCTCAGACCAAGACATGCATTGATGGATAGTAACACCTAAGTACTTAAAAGACTCAACACGTTCTAAATGATCTACATCTATCACAATGGATAAGTCCTGGACGTTCCTATATTTAGGAGAGCGGTTGTTACCAAAGAGCATGAACTTGGACTTTGTAGCATTTAGAGTCAGAAGATTTGATTTAAACCAGGAGGAGAGTTGTCGCAAATCCGCGTTAAGAGCCTCAGAAATCTCTTCAGCCGAGGAACCACTGTAGTAAATAACAGTGTCATCAGCATATACAGCAACATCACAGAGCTTCAAACATGAAGGGAGACTGTTGACATATAAAATGAAAAGGAGGGGCCCCAGAATACTCCCTTGAGGAACTCCAACTGGTATATGACGTGGAGTGGAGAGGGTACTACCAACAGAAGTTGATATTTGACGGTTCGCAAGATATGATTTGAACCATGATAGAGCTTGGGTGTCCATTCCGATAGATTTTAACTTGTCCATCAAAAGTGAGTGATCCACCGTATCGAAGGCCTTTGATAGGTCTAAAAATACAGCGCCAGTCATCTTCCCCTTATCTAGGTTTTGAAGAATAGTATCAGATAAATGTGTAAGTGCGGTCATAGTAGAAAGTCTCGGCCTGAAACCAAACTGCTTACTTGTCAGGATGTTATGTTCCTCTAGATATCCATATACCTGCTGGTGGATAGCGCGCTCCAATATCTTGCTGAGAGTGGGTAAGACAGTTATCGGACGATAGTTGTTACAGTCCAATCTGTCCCCAGATTTAAAGAGAGCTGTGACTTTTCCTTGTTTCCATAAGGACGGGAACGTACCAGATGTAAGTGATCGATTGAAGATGGAAGTTAGACTTTTGCTAATACAGTTTGAAGAATCCTTTAATAGACGAGCGCTAGTACGGTCGAGTCCGGTAGCTTTATTCGTTTTCAGCTTTTTCAGCTCGTTTCTGACAAATTCCTCTGAGATTGGAGAGAAATGAAATCTCCCAGGCGGATCACTATCCATATTTGCATTAGGCGGAGTGTGTGATTGCACGCATGAACGGAGTTTAGCTGCCAGTGACACACCAATTGACGCAAAATAGTCATTTAGGGTTGTGGCAATAGACTGGTCATCCGATAGAACAACCCCATCACTTTCAATACAGGAAATAGAACTACTTTGCTTTCTTGAAGTTACTTCATTGAGCGTTTGTTGGGTTTACAAATCAACTTTTTTGCTTTTTTCTCGGATGAGACCAATCGAATCTTTTTCGATGTTCTCCATTGTCTTACCAAAAACAGAATTGTTCATGAGTTTGAAAAAGTCTCCCTCAAAATCATTCTCTGCTTTTGCTTGAAGATCGGTATTCAAATCTATATATGGCTTCAACCAGGTGCTTTCTTTGAAAGTGATACCTCTGTGAATCTTTGTTATTTTCAGTCCAAGACTTTCATAAAGTTTTAGAGATTCGTGGTGAACAACATATTTTGTTTTGTTGCATAGGTTGGGAATAAGTTTTTCAACCTTGTTGACCACTGTACTCTCTGGAGCTAATGGTATTCATTATGTAAATCATGTGGGTGATGTGGGTACTCTAGATTAACTTCGAGAATACATGGTTTATTTTTCCATTCACTTAATTCAGTGTCATTCAACCACCTAAAGTCATGAGTAGGGACTGGTTTGGACATTGCCCAACCATAAAGATTGTTTGCATCGAGATAGCTAAATATGCATGTATTTCGTAGGTATATTTGGATCAAACGTACTCATGTATGGATTAATTGTTTGCCTAATTGCCATAACGTGTAGAAATCATTGAAACACCACCACGAATTCCTATTTCAATCATTGAAAGCATGTCAGGATCAGACAATAACTGTTAGTGACTGAACTTTACTAATTTTTATACAAGCCTCCCAAGCTAAACCTGGTGCTGTGTAATATACCATGCTGGGTCCAGTTTGTACTCACGTTGACAAACATCTCTAAAATCCTCAAAGATGTCAGCGAGTAGAAGTACGTCTGATTTGAGATACATTAGTCGTGATAATCTCGCATTGTTTTCATATCAAAAGTTTGCCAAACTTTCTGTGAATGATCGCAATCTTCTTCTGAAATATTTGTATCATTTATCCTTGAATAAAAACTATCAATACAAGGTAATTGGGTGCATGTCTGATAATTTATCAAAACTATATAATCATATGGGTAAACACCCTTTCTCAGTAAAAGCTTTAATTGCTCCCCTTCAAAACGACTCACAAGATTTTTGAATGACTCTCTTGATAGATTATTTACCAAACTCTCAAGGCTTGATGACATGAACTTGAAGCTGTCAATGAATCTGATTTCTTGCTTTACATAGATTTTTGCCTTCTTTATTAGTAAAACTATCTACTTTAATCTTCTTTTTAAATGAAATATACTTTTCTTCATTATTTGGTATGCAATCAATCTTTCCCTCTGATTTACCGAGGTTTTTAATGAAGAGATGTGCGTCATAACCTGAGAGATTATGAACAATTACTGGGAAAAATGTTCGGATTTTATATTTGATGTTGCATGCGCACTCATCGTGAGCTTCACCTCTGTGAAGTAAGATGGCAATGATCTTTTGCCTTATCACCATCTAGTTCTCCTTCACAGATATGGCAATCAGTGTAGCACTCTCATAAGCTATTCTATCCTTTTTAATCATTTTCACATACTTACTGAACTTGGCCTCCTGTAACTTGACCTTTTTATAAATATCTTTAATTTAATTCTCGAGAGATTCTACAAATTTCTGCGAAATATCTTCATCAGGTGATTTTACTGTATGACGAACCAATTCTGGTTGAAACAAATTATCGTCAAAGCATTTAATATAAATAACAAAACCCTGAAGGTTTCTGATGTTGATGTTGTTTTGTATAACTTTTGCTTTCGTCAGGGCTACAAGTTGATATATTCTATGTGAAAGCTTCAAAATCAGCATATATGACGAATGGTACACGCATACTTTTGTTATAATTTTTAAATTGAAGCTTGGTTCCCTTTTCAGGAAGCTGTATTTTAACTGTTTTGTGATTAGAACAATATTCAAGATGCTTATCTAATGCAAGTTTGTTGTGAAAATTGTTCAGACAACACTCACAGAAATGCTTTGCTCCATTGCGTTTACTTACTTGTGAAGATAATAATCGAGACATATTCTTAATCCAGCAGTAGTGATTCGTTTCATCATTAGATATCAATTAAGAGTAAGTTTATTTTCTGAACATCTTTACGTTCACTAATCCTCAGAGGATAGACGAATTTATCATGGCTATATACATTTATTCTATAACTAGTGATTATTGTTTCTCGAATCTATCGATTTGTTTTAATGACACTGGAAACTCGATATTATCCCAGTTCAATTTCTCCGAGTTCTCTCTCATTTCCTTATTAAGACGTTGTGGGTCTTTCTCCTTGATAAATACAGCAGAGGTTACAGCCCATTTGAAACATTCGTGATCATTTTCATTCTTAACATTTATAACAGATTTCTTTCTGGCTGACACTTCTGGAAGAGGAATATATGAATTTCTTGATAAGGGCTTAAAAGGGTCGATGTTTATATCAAAGTTTATCACACGATCAAACTGCCAGCCAGAGCCTTTATTCTGAAACTGTTCAATTTTTTCGAATAAAAGATTTACCATAACATCAAATGTATCTGAGATATTAGTTGACTCTGTTATTATTTCCACGGTTGAATGAAAGTAACCAAAATTTTCAACAATATTCCCAGCAGCAGGATTCTCTTTTATGAACTTGCAAGTAAAGATAAATTTTAACTTGAATGGCTTGTCTTTTTTCTTAACTAGATCAACAACTTTTGGTTTAATATCAGTGATAAACATCTTTGGATCATATCCTTCTTGCCCCTCTATCCTATATGTTTTCAGGTATCCTTTCAAAGCTGTTTCTTTTTGTCTGGGTTTAAGATTAGGTACTCTCTTAAATATTCTCTCAACCGTTTCCTTTATTTGCTTGACTCGTTCATTAAATAGTCTCTTAATTGACTCTGGAACACAACTAAGAATCCAATCTGCAAAGTTACTCTTTTAAAAAATTAGCATCATTACTTGCTAAACTTTTCAATGACTGTACTCTATTTTGTAAAACGAATGGAGTAGGTCTAAGAATAGGAACATTTAACTCAGGAACTGGTTCATCCATTATATTAACTCGAGTATTACCTTGACCCAAAGCTTCGATAAGTTGAGCTTTTTGCATTTTGTAATATCCCTTGATACGACGATCTTTGGCGGCAGCCTTCAGTTGCTTCACTGTTTGGCGATCCATACTTATTTGATATTTATAATTTCTTAAATTCAAATTTTCTTCTAGAGCAAAAATGAATTTTAAATTATTCTAAAACCAAATTACCACACGTGTTTGATAGTAAACACCCCGAGGCCAAAGTTGACACAAAAGGAACGGAAGTCGTAAAAACAAAAGGTTATTTTTCTGTAAATACAGCACATGAAATTTATATTGTTTTGAGAGTAGCCACAGGTGAATTTGCTTGGATTCTATTCAGATGATAATTTCCATGTGGCTTGTTTGTGTACTTTCTAAATTCCTTTTCGTTTCAATTTAGAAAGTACTAAAATGAATTTTGTAACATTCATGAAAGGAAAATAATTACCCAAACAACATGGTTATTCACACGAACTTTCTTCATCACAAGTTGGACAATAATCAACGAAGCTTTCTTCGTCACAAGTTGGACAAGAATCATCGACTACTCGATTCTCATGTGTGGTTTCCGGTGAGTTTAAAGCTTTGATTAATTCAGCTTTCTTCATTCCTGAATTTTCTTGATACCACGCTGTTTAGCTTGGATTTTCAGTTCTTTAACCGTTTTCTTATTAACTGACAAGCTTTCTTTTGAATTTTCTCTCGATCTCACATCATTCTTCAGAGCTTCAATAAGTTCATGTTTCTTCATCTTTGAATAGCCTCTAATATCTCGCTCTTTAGCGAGGGCCTTTAGTTGCTTCACCGTTTTGTTATTCGTTGTTTAATGTAAACGCAACCTTTAGGTTGATTAAAATACACATTTATTTAAATGTTGCGATCGATCTCGTGGAAATGTTGTTGCACGCGGAGGGGAGGAAATTTGAAAAATTTAAAAAGTTAAATTTGAAATCAAAATTTAGAAATTCAAATCAAAATGTGCTGATTTCAAAATTTAGAAATTGAAATCAATGCGCTGATTTCGAAATTTAGCAATTGAAATCAATGCGCTTATTTCAAAATTTAGAGATTGAAATCAAAATGCGCTGGAACTCTCATTTCGCTACTGTTAGAGCAATAAAAGTAGCCTAATTGTAGACTCCATATAAAGTGGACTTTCAAGGTTTATTGTAAAGTTTCAAGTCAATGAAAAACAAAAGTTGACCACTTTAAAGGGTGTTTAAGTATTTTCAAGAACAGTGAAAATTCTGCCATCTCCATTAATTTCAGCAAAATGTTTTAATTTTAACCTTAAATATCCTTGGAAAAACATCAAGTAGTGCCAAAATCCAATTTTAATTCTTATTCACCCTGACTCAGCAAGGTTTACTTTGTCTTACAGCAGAGTTAAAACCAATACGTAAATCAGTCGAGAATTTTTCAAGTAAAATGACAAAATCCTCTTGTGGGCATTTTTCAGGGAAATCTACAAGACAGATTACTTTTGCCCTGAATTAAACTGGACACAAGTGAATGAAACAAAATCACACTTCAATCTTCTTTATTATTATTAACATCATGATTACACTTCATTCGTGTTTATCATCCTATACAGTAGTTACCCACCGCGGGCCATCTATACTATAGAGTCACACATCGGTGTTACAGTTGCAAAATACTTCACTTGGTTCTACATTAAAATCCCGATTTGCCATGGTCCCTAGGCTGGACACTGTGTTTATCTCCCCCAACAATAACCCTGACACGTACGTTTACTTGATATTGTGTTATGATCAGTAGCCGCAGTGGCAGTCATGCAGGGTTCAAAATAGCTGCCAGCTGCCGGCGACAGCCGCCAGTTTGACGACCTTGCCGGCGATTTTTATTTTTTGCAATATAACTTTAGATTAATTAGGTATCGGAAAAATTGTTTTCACTGAGTCAATTCTGCTTTTTAGAACAAAACTATTTCGCTTCTGACTTGCACTTTGTTGTCATTAATCGATGAGTGCTGACTTGGTTGATTCAAGAAAGAACTTTATCAAGTACAAATTTAATTTATTATGTAGCTGTACATTGATAAAGTAAACGGAATCCAGGTCCAGAATCATTGTAACAAGGTTTAGTTAATCAAAGTCCAGACAACTCATTTCATTTTAATTTATTCAAATCGTTCCAGCTCCCAGCAACACAACACTAATATGCAAGATTTGACTAGTCTTTAACTTATGTAACTTAACCCCCCAACACACCTGAACATTAATGTTATAATGTACTTTACTGCCTGAAAAACAGCCAGCAAAAATTTTGGGCTGCATAAAACAGCCTACAAAATTAGGCGTATTTTCTGAACGTTATTTTGAACACTGGACTCATGGCAGTGGAGCTTAACAGGGAATTCAAACACCTACAGTAAAACAGCCAAACTAACGACCAATATTTGACTAAAGCTATCCCAACAACTGTGCTGGCAACTAAACTAACTTCGTAAAGAGCCAAGAAACTAGTGGCAACATAGAATTGTAACAAGACTCCCTTCTGTCACTTGTTCATTCAAGAGATAAGACTGAAGATATAAAGGTAAAGGCTTCAACTCAAGTCATTTTTCTTTTGAGCAAGTTCAAGCTTTTAACCGCAGGACAACTCACTGCATGCAATTGAGGTTGTTATGGGCTGCTAATACATGTATATGTCAGCAGTTTCACTCGGATTCAGAGCAGTGCAAGGAATGAAAACAGGTTCGAGTAACCGGTTTGGAAACTGAAGGCACGTCCAAACTTAATGCTCATCAGAATATCTATAGACGTTGCATGGTATTCATTTTGTTTAAGGACAAACAAGTGATAAAAAAGTTCAAGCAACTCCTGCAGTATATGTTAGCAAATATAGTCATTATGGACAAGTGATAGTAAATGAAAGCAGTGGTTCACTGGTCAACTTGAGTAAGCTGTGGTAATGAGGTCAAGTGATGGTGATTAAAAGTGAATAGAGAAGTGGTCTCCAGGCTCCATTCCACTATGCTACTGCTTATTCACCTTTATTTGACCTCTTTCAGTATACAAAAAATGTATTTGTCTCAATAGATGGCTAGAGAGATCAACTCTGATGACAAGCGATCAATACCACAAACCCCACCCATCGAGCCCTCAGTTGCCAACATGGCCTGATTGAGAGAGAAGATTGAGAGAAAAGAGAAGAAATTGCTGCAGAAGGTAAAAGGACTCCGTTGAGGAAGGAATTCATTTATGTTTACATATCACGTCTTTGCCATACTTACCAGTTTAGAACCTACATTAAGGCTCTAATCTTCTTCAACAGCAACTCATTTGGTCGATTGAAAGCTTATCTTCTAATCTTCTTCTTCTTTCTGCTGCCAAGGTGGGAAAGGTTCCTGTCGAACTCTTCGTCCAGTTCCTCAAGCCTTTTTACTTTCTTCAACACTTTCTTAAACTTGTTCTTAGCGACCAACAAGTTATCTTGACTCATGTCAATTTTCTCTCTCAGTCTGTTCATCTCGGCAGCTGAAGGGCCGGTTGGTGGGGCTGGTGCCGTTGCCCTCTTGTTACCAGTGAAAAACTGGCAGATTCTATCCACGATGAAGTTCCATACTTCGAAGCTTTCACTGTTTGGATCAACACGTGCAGCTTCGCTATATGAACTCATCATCATGGATATAAACATATTCGTCAAGTTGACCGTACAGACAATTAAGAAAGTAAATGCAAACAGCCTGGCAAGTGTCAGGTCTGCTTGCTCTAAATCATGTCGGGGCATTGCTTTCCCAATAAGCATTAGGAACTGACTATAAACGGCATTTTTAACTGACGAGTAATCTGTAGAATAGCTTCCGAACACAAGAAAACCAAAGTGGGCAAAAGCTAGCATAAAAATTGCAAGAATAAACAAAAACGAAGGTAGAAACTGTTTCCACATCCTACTTAATGTATCGAAGAATATAACAATGCGAGGGTTAATCCGATTTAATTTTAATAATTTTAAGGTACTGAAAAATACTGTGAAAGCAGTTGCTATTATTTCGCGCTCTGACCAAAAAACTGCCCCTTTGAAACTGATTTGGCCATAAGGGTTGTAGCTAAATTTCTTTGTTAGTTGCTCCAATGTATACTTTTTCTTGGTGCTATAAACAAACATTGACACAACACTACCCAGAAGACCCATTTCAACCCAGTTCCACAAGGTAAAAAGGTACGAAATCCGCTGAAAGTAAAGGGAAACGCATTCTACTATAAAGTAATACAAAATGAACAGTATTAACACTACCTGGCAAATGAAATAGAAAACTGATGTCACATTGTGAAGCTGTAGAATGTGAATGTCAGTGTAGAGGCTAAAACCACCCATCCCATGAAATTCAAAAACATAATTAACTACAACAATTTGATTGCTTCCAGGATTGTACAGTGAAAACTCCAGAAATACAGCCCTTGTCCGATGGTCAATCCAATTTCTTTTTAAGTCTTTGATGACTTGAGTAGCAGCTGCCCTGCGTGGTCCAAGCTCTGCAATGTAACCATTTGGACTGTATGTTGCATGATCACCTGTGACCGTGTAGGCTTGGCTGCTACCTTTTTGGTATCGCCATGGTTTGGGGCTAAGTTTCTTGAGTTCAGACCGGTCCATTGACTTTTCTGTCTCATTAACTGGAACCCAACCAGGCTTGTTCCAAAGAGTTGTGTCTTCATTTTCATATGTATATGGTTTGGCACAAGAGGAAAACAAATGCCTGGCATGAACTGCACACAAGTCTGTAAACATAAAATAGAAATAAAATTAGAAAATCTACAGCGTTCACACATGAACAGATGATTTCACATAAATCTGCAAGAGGTGCTCAATAACTGAGTAAAGCAAAAGTTTCCTTCTCTAACTTTCCACAAATCCTCTTGCCTCTCTGTATGCCTGGCTGTCTGTCTGTTTGTCTATCTGTTGTTGTGTGTTTGTCTATAGGTCGTTGTCTATTTGTCTACCTGTTGCTGTCTGTTTATGTTTCTGTTGCTGTCTGTTTGTCTATCTGTTGCTGTCTGTTTTTGTTTCATAGGCTGTCTGCTTGTTTTTCTATTGCTGTCCATTTGTCTATCTGTTGCTGTCTGTTTGTCTATCTGTAGCTGTCTGTTTCTGTGGCCGTCTTTTTTATGTTGCTGTCCCTTTGTCTATCTGTTGGTGTCTGTTTGTCTATTTGTTGTTGTGTGTTTGTCTATATGTTGGTGTCTGTTTGTCTACCTGTTGCTGTCCGTTTTTGTTTCTGTGGCTGTCTGTTTGTCCACCTGTTGCTGTCTGTTTTTGTTTCTGCTGCTGTCTGTTTTTTTGTTGCTGTCCGTTTGTTTATCTGTTGGTGTCTGTTTGTCTTTCTGTTGCTCTCTCTTAGTAGGCAAGTAAACTGTTGACTAGATTTTTATCTTTTATCATCTGTACATATTCTCAGCCTAGTTTTACAGTATTTACTTCTGTTTCAATATGGCTTTCACGTAAAGAAGTTTTGTAACTTATGAAATTACCGTATTCAAATAAAAGTGAATCAATCAATCAATCTGTGTTTGTCTATCTGTTGCTGTCTGTTTGTCTATCTGTTGCTGTCTGGTTGTCTATCTGTTGCTGTCTGGTTGTCTATCTGTTGCTGTCTGTCTGTTTTTTGTTGCTGTCAGTTTGTCTATCTGTTGCTGTCTGTCTGTTTTTTGTTGCTGTCTTTTTGTCTATCTGTTGGTGTCTGCTTGTCTATCTGTTGCTGTTTGTTTGTCTATCTGTTGTTGTCTGTTTGTCTATATGTTGTTGTCTGTTTGTCTATCTGTTGCTGTCTGTTTCTCTATCTGTTACTGTCTGTTTGTCTCTCTGTTGCTGTCTGTTTGTCCATCTATTGCTGTCTGTTTGTCTATCTGTTGCTGTCTGTTTGTCTATCTGTTACTGTCTGTTGGTGTCTGTTTGTCTATCTGTTAGTGTCTGTTTGTCTACCTGTTGCTGTCTGTCTGTCTTTCTGTTGCTGTCTGTCTGTCTTTCTGTTGCTGTCTGTTTGTCTATCCATTGCTGTCTGTTTCTGTTTTGTTGCTGTCTGTCTGTTTTTCTGTTGCTGTCCGTTTGTCTAACTGTGGTCTCTGTTTGTCTATCTGTTGCTTTCTCTTTGTCTATATGTTGCTGCCTGTTTGTCTATCTGTTGCTGTCTCTTTGTCTATATGTTGCTGCCTGTTTGTCTATCTGTTGCTGTCTCTTTGTCTATATGTTGCTTTCTGTTTCTCTATCTGTTGCTGTCTGTTTGTCTATCTGTGGCTGTCTTTTTATGTGTGGCTGTTGTCTATCTGTGGCTGTCTTGCTGCCTATTTGAGGCCGTCTGTCTTTCCCTCTGTGACTGTCTGTCTCTTTGTGGCTGTCTGTCTGTACATGTATATCGATTTGTGTCAACGGCTACCACTCAATGCAGTCTGTCTCACTGCAATGGTTAATTTATTACTTAAGTTCATGTAGTTTGTTTGTTTAATTGTGTCTGTCTGTAGATAATCTGACTAACCATGCAGCTTGTTAGTCTATTGTTTGTGGCTGGTCTTGTGGGTTAATGTACATGTACAATGTACATGTAGTCCATCAGGAGAAAGACTGTTGTGGTACTGTGCTGTGACTGACAATTTGACAACTTACGTGAAAGTCACTTTCACAGTCAATGTACAGTACATTGTACGTGTAAGCTCAGTCACAGGTCAGTTCATACAAATTTTATAACAATCATTATCACAGGCTGTGCAGGGCACGTCTGGTTAACGTCTATGGTCAAGGTCGAGAGTTTTGTTTGTACGTGACCAACTCAGTGCCTTTAACACCAACATGTAATCGTCTATTTTATGCTGCCTGTAGAGTCCTACAGCAGCTCAGTGAATGTTTCAAGTTTTGTAAACCAGCTCATAATATTCATGGTTTAAGGAGTTAAAATGTAAAACATATTGTGATACTCTGCAATGTTGTGGTCATATCTCCCTTTGTTGTGTTTCTGTCCATCTTGGCCCAGTTGTTTGAAAGCCAATTACCTAATTGGCCTCAATTATTAGTTAATACCCAAAAATATAAGAACCTGTTTAGCCTGACCTTGAAAAATCTAGGTTCTTACACGCGGGTTTTTACTGTATCCCTTGGTGAAGAAATTGCTTTTTGAATTCTGGCCTAACCCAGAGTTAAAGTTGACCGTCTTTCAAACAGCTGGGCACTTGCCAATAACATTAATGGTTACACTGTATCTTGTAAAAAAATTCTGGTTTAAGTTCTGGTCTTTCTTTGTCTTGAACCTGAAATAGGGAATTGTGAATTGGCAAATACAGGCTAAATTGCAGGTCAAACTTTACAGCATTTTATTAACATTGCTTTCTAAAGCAAGAAAAAGGAAGCTTTGCGTCTCTGAAGTACAGTATGTATCTATCAGTTTATCCACGGTATCTATCCAAATAAAATCATATAGAGAGAGCGTGTTTGTCTACCAGTAACTGTAAATGCAAAAATGAAATGGCAGGTCAATATTTTATACATGTAGGTTGTTTCACACTGTTTTCTAAAACAAGAAGCCAG